>JAJOZX010012253.1:10000-97500 GCA_023014485.1 Bathynomus jamesi
ATCCTAAAATGTATATTGTATAATGACCCAAAATCGCTTCTTGGGACACCAGGAGACATAACTGTAAAACGGAACAGTCCCAAAAAACTGGGACGTCCCATCACAGCAAAATTTGAAGACTAAACAATGGCAGAAACGCGACTCCTGAAGTCAGCAAAAGTTTCTTGGAAGGACAAATTGTGTATCGGACAAGACGTCTTCAGACATCTCTTATATGCATGCATCTATGTGTGTGTATATATATATATATATATATATATACCTTGGTTACCTTCACTTTGCTTCCGCCCGAACTGTTCATTCTGACGAAAGCCAAACTTATCACTCCACCCAAGACATACAATTTAACGTGGAATCCGAACCACGCCTCCATCACGTGGGTTCAGAAATTACAGTCTTTACCCGGACTCGATCTCACGACCTCGATCTCACGACCTCCCAATCATCAGCATAGTGTCTTAACCACTAGGCTACCCATTTATCTACCAACCAATTTTTATTGTGTGGAAGGATGAAGAACTGAGTTTGCTGCGCGCCGTCTGTCGTCACCGGGTTTCAAACCAGGGGCCAGTGGATTCGTAGTCTGCGATGCTAACCACTACATCACAAGGTGCATATATATATATATATACACACACGAGGAGATTGTGGACACCAATCGACCAGGGAAGTACTCCGGGAGAGGGGGACGTTAGGCAGTAGGAGGAGTGCTGAAACTCCCGTTTCTTGTCCCACTGTCCTCCTTAGCTGATCTTTTTCCGTGTCTCATCTACCCCGTGAGCAGTCCAGCATGCTCTAAAAAACACACACACACTTCTCCCTTTATTCTTTACTACATATACATGCACTTTACACACTACAATCTTTTCTCAAAGTAAAAAAAAAAAAAAAAGGCATAGTAGCCTCAAAGATCTTCATTTCGGCTCTTATATATAGATGGGCATTTTTGTAAGCGCTTGCCTTTGGCTCCTTTTATTATCTATCTATCTATCTATCTATCTATCTATTTCACTAGAATGTCCGCTGCACCTTGAACACGCAAAAAAAAAAAAAAAAAAACAACCTAAGGGGAAAAACTGAAGTACAATTTATTACTAAAACCTAACCTGGTTCTCCTTTAATGTATATACTAAATTTAGTGGAGATTACCCTCAGCCGTTTAGGGAACCCGCCTCCCAGGTGCAGACTAACCTAGCCCTTAGGGGATCGGCCTCCCAGTCCCTCACCCTCGGGGGACTTTTAGGTGTACAATTCTTATATAATAAAAGTTGGTTTTAATTAATTTAAAAAATACTATGATACGAAGTTAGGAAAAATTAAAGATCGGGTTGCGCGCTACGTGCGAAGTGCTGCAGAATTATCAAGGAGCACCCGGTCCCGGCTCATATATATATATATATATATATATATATATATATATACGTTTGTTAAGTTTTCTCCTATTCGGTGCTAGCTTTTGTATCATTTTCCTCCTGCACAGTAAACAGCTATTTTGTTCCGTGGGCTCAATTTAGGTTAGGTTAAGTTAACCTCACCAAACCTAAAATAAAATAAAATTTTAAAAAATTGGGTGTGTAAAATCCTGAGGTAGCGTGAAGTAGTATATTTTGATTTAGATCTTTTAATTAAAATCCTAACGTGAAGGAAATTTGAAAAAATAATCACTATACACGGTAAAAAAGCGTATTCTCTGAACTTTATAATGGGACCCTCCCTACCTTAACAGAAACGTATGTGATTAAAAACTTGAAAAATTAAAAGACATCAAATGTAGCTATTGTAACTTCAATGGTCACGGACGAAAATGTAGGAGGACTTTGGCGATTTAGGAATATACACATACATACATACATACATTATATATATATATATATATATTACATAAAGTGGTCATAAACACCTCATTATAGAGCTATATAGGTTTTATTGCAAGAACTTCATAGATTAGATACAGTAATACACTTCTCAAGTGCGTTTCGAGACCCCAAAGGGTCACCCTTCTGAAGGCAATTTTCGCCTTCTGTTCAAATAAGTCCATAAAATTACAAAGATGCATGCGGATCTTACTCATATTTGGACCTTGACAGGAACAGAGGCACACCCAAAGTGATGTTTCTGGATACCAAAGACCACCTTCATTTCTTAACCGACTGAATAGATGTCAGTATCCTAAAGCATTTCCACGATACCGTAAATGAGCTCCAGCGACTTCAAATCAATAAAACAACCATTAAATAAGAAATCTTCTCAGGACTACAAGACCGTAAGGTTTACCCTTGCCGGAACTGGCCGGAATCCCGAAAACTGAAGCGTTACAAGAAACTTCAGTGAAAAGTCCAGAAGCAATAGCAGCAGCAACCATCACTTGTCTTGAAAGATGTAAAACCTACTCAAACAGGCTCTCGCTTTGGCCTATTTGTCATTCTGTTCAAACCTAAAAGACAGTCATTCGCGCGTCACCTTATAACTCGTGTAAAAGTTCACCTTATACATACATACATACATATACGCATTGAACTTTTCACACTTAAAAATGTGAACTCGCACACCTAGTACGTTGTGAATTGTGCAAAAAAGAAAACTTCATTGATCTGATATATCTGAAAAAAATTACATTTGATTAATTAATGTTGCAAGTTATTTTGTATAAAAAATTAAACAATGGAAATGCGATAGTTTTAAACAAGATTGTACATCCGTTTTTATTATATTTTCGCCTGCCTTTAAGTTGTAATGGCGTCTGTTGAAGAGAAGGCTAACCCCGTAAGGTGGGTTCATGAATGTGGATCGATTCTTACAGCCCAAAGACGATTTAAGTGTGAATTATACAAACCAGCGCCACACAAATCTTATCAGAGTGTGGTTAAAGAAGTTCACTCCAGAAGGAAGTGTGAAAAAAGGGAAATGCCCCGGTAGACCAAGAAATCCTCCGAAGGTTAATGCTATTCGTGAAGCATTTCTGAAGTCTCAACTTAGAACTACACCGGGAAACCATACAAATATTTATGCACAGTACGCGATACCAAATTTTTGTCCCTGGCCTAGAGGACAATGAAAATATAAAACGAGTTCAATAATTATGAGCCTGTAAAAAAAAAAGGTGGTTAGAAATAACCGCATATATTTCCAAATAAAATATAAGCAAAATAAATATAGAATAAAAATAATAACCCTCGTTTCTAACCAACTAATGAAGTTGGTTTTCCCTAATTAACAAAAAGAAGAAAAAAAAAAAGTTTCTGAGACAAAGAAAAACGGAGCTTTGTCCATTCTTGAAAAATTTTGACTGCTGAATGAAGCGGGCTAGTTTTTTCGTAAAAGATTATCGTGGTTCCCCAACTAACCGGGCAACTTAATGCCGAAGCCAAACCTAAACCAAGAATAAGTACTAAAATTCCCTAGCTTCAAATATTACCATTTGATGGAAATCCCTCTAAACTTCAAAACTTTAAGACCTCATTTAGAAACATTTATGATAACATAGGTCTTTCCGAAGAAGAGAAATTTGCTTACCTAAAACAACATTTGAGTGGAAACCCTGCCATTCAAATAAACTGCATGCAAGAAAGTAAAACATCTTATGAAGAAGCATGGCAGCAGTTGGAGGGCTGTTATGCAACACCAGGCCAAATTAAATTCTCCATAATAAAATCCCTTTTAACCAAATCCCAAATAACCAAAGATTTTAAATCACTTCATGACTTTCAAGCAGATATGCACTCTACCATAAATTTAATGCAAACTCAAAAATTAGAATTAGAAGATATACCCTTGTATGTATATTATAATAAACTAAGTCAAGAAACTCAGGAATTTTTAAGAACTTGTGGTTTTAAACTCTATGACCACTTTGATAAATTTAAAGAAGCAATTGCTGAAGCTACCAAAACCTTAGCTAATGTTAATTTTGATCTAAGTCAAAGTGAATTCACCACCTTAATACCTCAACAAAAAAGAAACTTCTCTCCAGAACCAGCCAGAAAACCATGGTATTCTGGCCAAACTACAGCTACTCTGGCAGTTTCCACCCAAAGACAATCCTCAAGAAGAGCTCAACATACTGACCAGAGAGAACTTTACTGCAAATTGTGTAAGAAAAACTCACAGAATCTCAAAATGTGATTCTTTCCCTGAAAGTTGGGATAAACTGAAAAAACTTGCTAAATTAAATTACTGTACTAAATGCACCTCATCTAAACACCAAGCCAAAGAATGCCCCATTTCTTTCCAACCATGTTCGTTTTGTAGGTTTTCTAACCATTTATCCTTCCTTTGTACCAAACAAAAAGGAAAACCAGAGGAAGATAAGAAAACCAAAACCAGTACTGAAGTAGCTATCCAAAAAGAAAACTCAAAACAAGGGAAACAAGTTACTAACTTATTAAGTTTAAAAAAAACTGATCAAGAAGTGGCATTAATTCCTTCCATGCAGATGAGAATAAGAAACTCAGAAAAAATCAATTAAATGCAGAGCACTTTTGGATAATTGTAGTCAAGCCAGCTACATTACCAATGAACTTGTGAAAAAATTGAATCTTCCAACTAAACACTACGATGAATCCATAACCATAACAGGATTTATAGCCAACAAGAAACAACCAAATTATGAAGTACCTATAATTAAATTGGAGGATTCTAGAAACCCTGGAAACTATCAAAAAATAGAAGCCATCATAATTGATCATATTAATATTAAATATGACGTTCAGGGATTACTGAAACTTCAAACTTATTTAAAATCCTTAAATTATCAGCTTGCAGATCACTTTGAAGCTGATGAAGTGGCCGACTTCATGTTAATTTTTGGGGCTGCAACCCACAAACTTTTTGCCCTCAGCACTCATCAGATTCATACTGCCTCTTGTTATAAATCTCCTTATGGAATACTTTTATTGGGTTTCCCTTCAGATTACTACCCTGAAAAAGAAAAAGAACCAATAAGAGATCAGATCAGCTTCTGTATTACCAACCCTCTACTTACTAGTACAACTTCTAATGAAGATCTAGAAAAAATTGAACACCAGATTGCACAATTTAGCAAACTAGAAAACTTGGGTATTTCTGAGGATGAACCATTTTCAAACAAAGAAAAAGATCTGATTGCAAACTTCGAAAAGGAAGTTAAAATAGAAGATGAAAGATTGTCTGTTAAGGTACCATGGAATGACCAAAAAGATAAAATTTCACCAAACTTTAACTATGCTATTAGCAGGTTAAAGTCCACTTGCAAAAAATTAAAAAAAGATAACTTAATGCAACCTTATTCAGACATCCTTGAACAACAATTCCAGGAAGGAATAATAGAAGAAGTAGCCTTAACAGAAAGCTTAAAACAAGAAGGAATTTTTTTACCTCATTTTCCAGTAGTTCGCCCTGGAGTACAAACAACTAAAGTTAGGATTGTAGTAAATCCCTCGGCTAAAAGCAAACCAGAAGAAATAACAGTCAATGATGCTACTGAGGACTGCCCTTCACTCCTACCTCATTTAGCAAAATTGTGCATTAAATTAAGGCATGGTAAATATTTGATGATTGGAGACATTCAAAAAGCATATTTACAACTTAAATATCAAACAGAATTTGACTGCAATGCCCACAAAATTCTGTGGTTAAAAGATACCCAATTGGTTTCAAATGACGACAACCTGATCTGCTATAAATATAAGAGAGTTACCTTTGGCAACAAAAGCAGTCTATTTTTACTACAACAATCTCTCCAACACATTTTTAATGAACAACAAAACCAAGTGGCAGACTACCTAGCTAACCGCTTTTACATGGACAATGCTTTAATTAATGCCAACAATATCTCAGAACTCAAAGACCTTTACAATTATAGTGTAAACACCTTAATCGATTATAATTTGAAGCTATATGAATGGGCCTCCAATCACTCAGAACTTCAAGGACTATTTGAAAAACATGACATAGCCTCCTCAGAAGATAAAGAAAACGTAAAACTATTAGGATATGGTTGGAACACAAATGCTGATACACTCCATCTAAAAACTGTAAATTTGAACTCAGAAGCCAAAACTAAAAGAGAAATACTAAGTTCTGTGCAATCATTGTTTGATCCAATTGGATTTGTTGCACCCTTAGTGTTTAAATTAAAACTCTTCATGCAGAAAGTAGCAGCTACCAAAAAAGATTGGGATGAATATCTAGAACCTGAAATGCTGGGTGAATGGAAAAAACTTTGTAAAGAAATAAACAAAGTGGAATTTCTGAATTTTCCTAGACAAGCTTTTGAAAATTCCAAACCTCTCATGGAAAATCTTCAACTCCACATCTTTTGTGATGCCAGCCAAGAAGGGTATGCAGTAAGTTGCTATCTAGTTGGAAATGGAAAATCCGAACTAATTTACGCTAAATCAAGAGTCAACCCCAAATCAAAAAATTGGACCATTTGTAACTTGGAATTAATAGCAATCTGCCTAGGAACCAAAGTCCTAGAATACCTTAAAGAAACCTACCTAGAAGAAAACTCAGAAAACCAAAAGTTCTTCAAAACAATAATTTGGACAGACTCACAGGTGGCTTTAAATTGGATTGCTAAAAAATCTCTAAAAATGAAATCCATCTTTGTAAAAAACAGAGTGAAAGACATTCAGGAAGCAACAAGAAACTTAAACCATCACCTGGAATTCAGACATGTAGCAGGAAAAGACAACCCAGCAGACCTACTCACCAGACCAATATCTTTCAAGAAATTTCAAAAACTTCTTCCCTTTTACCAACATGGTCCCACATTTTTGAGAAATGAAATTGAATGGCCAACCAACTTAATTTTTAACCCCCACCAAGAAACCTTACAGACAACAATAAATGTGTGTCAAACAACTTGTAAAGAAATAAATGAAAAAACTCCCTTGTTAAATATGGAAAAATTCTCTAACAGGAAAAAACTGGTCAGAATCACTGCCTATGCTCTACGGTTCATAGAAAACTTAAAATACTTCCGCACTCACAAATATAACCCCAAATGTAACCTAACAATGGAAGAACAAATTGCTGTTTTGGAGAAAAATCATACAGCTTACAAAACTAAGGCCACAAATTACTGGCTAAAATTAGTCCAGCAACAACATTTCTCAAAAGAAAAAGAAATAATCAACAAACTAAATAAAGGAGAAAAAGTTGAGGACCTAACAAAGCTGCAAAAGAATCTAAAACTCTTCATTGACAAAGAAGGGTTAGTCAGAACAATGGGGAGATATAAATATGCAACCAACCTTAACTATTCTGCTAGGTATCCTGTACTACTGCCTGAAAATTCTCATTTAACAACGTTAATCATAACTGAATGTCATGCAAAAGCCAGTCATGCAACCTTAGCTACCACATGCAATTTCCTCAGACAGGAATTCTGGATCCCCAAAATAAGGCAAGTAGTTAAAAAGGTTCTGAAACAATGTCTGTTTTGCCAAAAATACTTTGCCATGGCTTATGAAGTGCCTACTACTGAACCATTAGTAATGGAACGTTTAAGCTATGAAAAACCCTTTGAAAAAACTGCCCTTGACTATGCTGGTCCAATTTCTGTCCAGGATGAGAATAACCAATTCATGAAAGTCTACTTATTATTGTTCACTTGCTGCGCCACCAGATTCACCAGCCTTCACATCTGCACTGACCTTTCTGCTAAAACCTTTTTAAGAGAACTTTACCATTTGTCCTTAAACTACTCCCTTCCAAAGGTTTTGATTTCAGACAATCAATCCACCTTCAAAAGATCTGAAGATTACCTTAAACATTGGTTCCAAAATGTTCTTGTGTCTCAGTACCTCTCTGATCATGGTATCCAGTGGAAATTTACAGCAGCCTATTCACCCAGAACCTTAGGAATAGCTGAAAGAATGGTGGGTTTAGTCAAAAGAGCCCTCTATACCTTCCTAAAAGGAAGAAAAATCCCTTTAACTGAACTAAAAACAATTGTTCTTGAAATAATGAATACAATTAATTCAAGACCACTCACTTATGTTAACTCAAATGAAGATCCCTCCTCTGACCTACTAACTCCTTTCAAGTTGCTTTTTGGGTATGACAATACCAAATTCAACTTTTTAACCACTAATGATACCCAAGAAGCTGTTAATGAAGGTGATCAGGTGGATGCTGATTATATGACAGCAACAGAGGACAAAGAAAAGAAAATACTGGATTACTTTCATAAGGGAATTAAACAATCTAAAGAAATCAAAAAAAGATGGCGATATGAATATTTGAGTAGTTTGAGAGAAAAAGAATACCAACAACACAAACAACCAGTAAGTAAAGAACCTAAAGTAGGAGAACTGTGCCTCTTAGATGAAAATTCTATGAATCCCAAATACTTCTGGAAGATTGCTGTAATTGAAACATTACACCCAGATGAAGATGGCATAATCAGGTATGTAACTGTAAAAACACCCAATGGTCATCTCTCCAGAAGACACACATATCGGTTATACCCACTTGAAATAACTGATAAACCGAATATTGACCTGGAAGAACTGGAAAATTCTTCCACAGAATCAGGAACTGTAGATTATCCTGACATTACTACTACTGCTACTCAACCCCGACCACAAAGACAAGCTGCAGTTAGATTTCGGGAAGAACTGCAAAGGAAAATACAGAGTGGATCTTTGTGAAGACCACAAATTGAAAATTGTAAATAATTGTAAATAGCTATAACTTAGGACTAACGTTCTACAGAAAAGACGCTTTCATTTACATATTTCACCTAAAAGGAACTTTTCTGTAGAGCATGTCATTTTCATTCATCACAAAAAAAAAATAAAATAAATAAAATTTCCCAAGAATATAATTGAGTAAATTTTTTCCCCTTGGGGGGAATGTAAAAAAAAGTGGTTAGAAATAACCGCATATATTTCCAAATAAAATATAAGCAAAATAAATATAGAATAAAAATAACAACCCTCGTTTCTAACCAACTAGTGAAGTTGGGTTTCCCTAATTAACAAAAAGAAGAAAGAAAAAAAGTTTCTGAGACAAAGAAAAACGGAGCTTTTCCATTCTTGAAAAATTTTGACTGCTGAATGAAGCGGGCTAGTTTTTTCATAAAATTCTTGTGGTTCCCCAACTAACCGGGCAACTTAAAGTCAACCTTTAAACCTCACAACCTTTAAACCTCATAACCTTTAAACCTCATTAATAACCACTGCAATTAAACAAAAACCCTGTTTAACTAAATAGAGGCTTGTCAGAACTAGGTGTAAGTAATTTAATTAAAAGAAAATAACTAAGGTAAGAGAAAAACTAGGTACCTAGAAGAAACTCGAACCGGGCTACAACTGCCCTAACTAAATAATTAAATGGCTGTTATAGCCCCTATTAAAACTTAAAGGCAATATAGCCCTAACTTAACTTGAGTAAAAACCTTCAAAACCTTAAACCTTTAAAAACAAAAACTTAAGGGCAATATAGCCCTAGCCTAACTTAACCTGCAAAACCTAGGTCTGGGAAATAGCCCCTATAAATAAATAACTTAGCAGTGTGTTAAATAGTAACTTAAAACTTAACAAATAAAATTCAAATCTGGAAACTAAATGAAACTTATGGATTAGTTAGAAACAGAAAGGGTAACGTTCAACTGGCAACTTCATTTTTGGTAATTCTAAATTAATTTTAATGAATTTAGCTTGACCATAGTTAGTAATCTGGCTGCTGACCAAATTTTAACCTTAAAACCACTGCAGCCTACAGTGAAAAAGTCTGTAGCTATGTTGACAGTGTCTAAATGGGCCATTATTATTTCTATAATTACTGTCTCTATTTAAAGTAAACTTAACCTTAATATTACACCTAAACCTAAATAATCTCTCTCTCAAGTAAAATAAATAATTTTTCAATAGAGCCTAAAGAAACATATGTATACACAAGTATGAATACAAATGAAAATAAAAAAAAGCCCGAAACCCAACTCAAACCCTACTAATGGCATGGTTAAAGCTTTGTATGAAGTAACTGCTCGGAGTATTCGGGATTAAAACGTCAAACGTTGGAGTTTTCAATGAGTTGGCTCTCAACTCCGGCGTTCTACAGGGTGTGTAGAGAGTGGAGAGATTAATCTGATTTGAACTGGTTTAAACTAGTTTCAACTTGTATTGTAACTCGTAAACAGTAATCGAATATACAGTCGTTATAACGTACATGTAATAAATATTACTTGTCCATGTTTACTCGCGTTAATACAAATCGGATTTGTTTCTTCAGTCGCGTTACTTTATACACACCCTGTATATAAGAACAATATTTATAATCACCAAATTAAAGCAATCACTCTTAAAATGATGCAAATAACATTACAGAGTTGCAAACCACGTAAATAGTTGTTACCACAACAACAGCTACACGTTATTTAATACAAAGTTGTAATAATTAAAAAAATAGTTCACACTTATTTCATACTAACTACAACTCATACCTTTTTTGTTAAAGATGGTTCATCTATCTTGGATTCTTTCCTATTCCCAAGAGTTTTAAATTTTACCCTAAAATATACCAAAACTTAATTAAACCTATTCTTTCCATATACCAAGATAGGTTATAAAATTTAACTTAAATATTATAAAATGCACATCACTGTTGACCATCAAATGTATCTTTCACAAAATCAAAACCAATCATTATTATTTCATAAAAATATAAGGTGACCTAAATGGTGACTCTTATTCCGTGTTAATTCCACTGTGCGAAGTAATATAAGCATGTAAACAAAACAAAACGTTATAAACAGTGTTTCCATAGCATAGTTTACATTTTACGCAAGTTACCCCCATAAATTGCTGTATTTATTGTCACTGTATGTATAGAATGTTAAAATCACAGTTTAATTAAACTATGACGACCAGTATACGTTTCTTTAAACTTAAAAGTTTAAGTTTTATTGTTATTTACAATTAGATATTAGTAACTATAGTCACTTAAATGATCCATTTTTGGGTTAATTTTCCGACAACTAAACGATACCTGTATAAACATGTAGGTGTATTTGTAGAAACGTTGCATCATTGTACAATTTATATTATTATTTCCGTTGGGACAAATATGACCCGTGGTCCTCAAAGAATTTTTTTTTTTTTTTTTTTTTTAGTTCAGGAAGAACCGATTCGCCTCTATTTAAAGGGCATATCTCAGCGGAAAAACAAAGAAAAAGTGAGAGGAAAGACAGGAAAAAGAAAGGGTGGAGGGGACAGTCGAAGTGGAAAAAGACCAAGGATGACAAGGACTGCAGGGTCGAGCCCCATCATCCTTGGGTGCTAGGGCCGGGAGGGCGCACGTGAAACCTCCAGGAACAAGCACGTACAAACGAGCACAAAGAGCACTCAAGAGCACGAGCTTAGAACCCCCTTGCGGGGCCTCAAAGAATTAGAAGTCAAATTCTTCAAGGTTTGTGGTTCACATATTCCCAACTAACTAATTCATTTGAAACTTCTCAGGGCAAAATCACAGTAAAAAATGGCAGCCAGCCACTATATTCTACATTTTTAGTGGAACGCCAACTAACCAACCAAACCCATGGGACGCTTCAAAATACGTCTACACGGCCTATTGCATTACTTTCCCTAACAATTTATTTATTTATTTATTTATTTACTGTTCAAAACTAAAACAACCGTTAAGACTATATGCATACGTAGGAATGACAAACATGTACAGTTACAGACACGCAATACACTACATACTCATATTTAATTTGGATGACCTGAAGATCAGGGCCCCCAGCCTCAATTACCAAATAATATCGTTAAAACTAACGAAAATATCACGACTTAACCTAACCAATCGTCAAGGGCGTACAGTTGACCTAACCGGGCATTCAGTTTAATTTATTAATATATTTCATACTGTAAAGAAAAAAAACAAGAATAAATGGGCCCTAATCTTCATGGTGATCCCTTAATTTACCTAATTCTACAATAGAATGTAAAACTAAGTTTTACAATTGGTCGACTTACAATTTCCTTTAATGATCTTTTCGGTTTGATGGCCTGTAATATTTTTTAGCATTACTTGTTTTTTATTGTCCAGTTTTAATCGAGGATTTCAAAAATAACATTCATGTTTTAGAGAAACAAATAGTGATGCAGTTATACATTTCAGTTTAGAGAATATCATACACGCTTCAAGATTCCAAAATCCCTGAAAGTTTTCGGTCAACTGTACGCTCATGACGATTGGTTAGGTTAAGTTATGATATTTTCGTTTGTTTTGACAGTAAACTAACGAAAATATCATGACTTAACCTAACCAATCGTCAAGGGCGTACAGTTGACCTAACCGGGCATTCAGTTAACCTAACCCAGTTGGTAGACTCTAGAATTTGACGGTCCCGTAGCAATGACTCGTTTTTTTCCGCCGGCCGTCAAACCAAAAAGATCCCAATACGGTTTAAAAATATATTTTTAATTTGTTAAATTGCATATAAGTGCCTCACTATTTGTTTCTCTGAAACAGGAATGTTATTTTTGAAATCCTCGATTAAAACTGGACAATAAAAAACAAGTAATGTTAAAAAATATTACAGGCCGTTCAGAACTTGTCAGACCCCCCTTAAAAATGGAAAGGGATATTATAGGAGCACCCGACTTACACTTCGATGATCCTTTAATATTCATGAGGCCCTAGCAATAAATGCAGGAGAGTTTCTATACTCTTTTTAAAGTCTATTTCATCGCATCACTTACACTACTTGGTAATATTTAACTTATATAGGGATGACCAAAACTCGTGAAGAAATGTACAGGAATTACAAAAGAAGAATGTGCTCCAAAGAATATTTAGGATTGAATTCACACAAATTTGACCAATAGAAGCAGCTAAACCTAGGATAATCACCTTCGGCCTAGCCTAGAAACAGGGTATGTGAGATATAAACACACTACATAATGACGTAAGTTATCGAGCCTTTAAATTGTACATTCCATAACATTAAGGTGTACATTACAGGCACACACATTAAACATTATCTTTAGTGCCACAATTCTTTAAATCTTGATACACACTCCAGTTTTTCAGTCTCATAAATGCCTCTTATTATCCTAAACCAACAGTTTTCTTTAAAAATCCCAAAACAAAGAAAACGTATTTTTGGACACACTTTGGTAATTATTTGTTTTACCTCTACGGGTTGATTTTGATAAGAATAGGTTTTTCTGGTATATTTTGGTGCGTTTTATTCAAATCTGACCTTCATTTCTTGTGCAAATGAATTATTGAATGCCGGGTTAGGTTAACTGTACGCCCTTGACGAATGGTTAGGTTGTTATATTTTCGTTAGTTGGGTTAAATCGTGATATTTTCATTAAAACTAATGAAAATATCACGACAATCTAACCAATCATTGCAAGGGCGTACAGCTGACCTAATTGGGTATTCGATAATTCATTTGCACAAGAAATGAAGGTACTTGTAGGTTACCCCCCCCCCCCCCCCCCCACCCCCACCCACACACACACACCAATTTTGACAGAATATTTTCGTTAAAACTAACGAAAATATCAGGACTTAACCTAACCAATTATCAAGGGCGTACAGTCGATCTATTAGTAAATAGTAAATACTATTCCAGAAACAAGCAATGTTATAAATAGTAATAGATCAACTGTACGCCCTTGATAATATAATTGGTTAGGTTAAGTCGTCATATTTTCGTTAGTTTTAATGAAAATATTCTGTCAAAATTGGTGGTTGGGGGGGAGATAAACTACAAGTACCAAAATGAAGGTCAGATTTGAATAAAACACCCCAAAATACAACAAAAACCTATTCTCATATCAAAATCGACTCGCAGAAGTAAAACAAACGAATACCCAAATGCAGTTTGGAGATGAATCCATAATTTACCAACTTAACCCAGCATAACTATGTATTTTAACGATACTTTGACCAGTCTCCGAACCGCGTCTGCAATTTCAAATTTTCACTTTTTATAATAAAACACCTGGAAAAATATTAACAAAAACTTAATAAGATTTACCTAATTTCGAAAAATATATACAGGGTGTTTCAGGAGGAAAGGTCAATACTTCGGGAGGTGATAGTATCGGTCATTGTGAGAAAAAAAGTTCATATGAACATGTGTCTAATTCTGAATGGTTACGGAGATAGAGCTGTTTGAATCTACAAATACAAAAGCATTGTTAATGGTAATCAAGAAAGAGAAACCAATTACGGTTTCTAACATTTAATGTTTAAACAGTGGCATTTTGAATGGTATCAGATACAGGAATTCTGCGGTTCGGAAACCGTCGACGGTATTCTGCAACAGCAGCTGTTGCACTTCCATCGCAAAAACCGTAGACATACATCATATCTACATATTTGGCATGTGTGAAGGTGTGTGGCATTCTTAACACTGCTTCAAACACTAAACAATGTCACTCACAACAGTCAGCTGTCGATTGGCTTATGTTACATGCTTACATAACAGCTTACATGGTTCAAGGTTATAGGGGAGGGAAGGGGGAGGAAGAGCTGCGCGCGCATCAGATTCAAACAGCTCTATCTCCGTAACCATTCAGAATTAGACACGTTCATATGAACGTTTTTTCTCATAATGACCAATACTATCACCTCCCGAAGTATTGACCTTTCCTCCTGAAACACTGTATATATACGGGTGTCAGGAAATGATTGCCCCCCCCTGTAGAGCAAAAACTAGAAGAGATAGATAAAAACCGGCGAGACCACTTGAAAGAGCGTTAAAATCTGAATAAAAACCATTATATTCTATTCCTGTGATTTTAATTCTTACCATTTTTTTTCCCCACAGAAACCATGGCATCATCTATTTTGAACGATTCATAGAAAAAGCGAGTTCTTGATAGGCTGACCATATTTCCTTGAGACAAAAACGGGACATTGGGATGGCAAAAAAGGGACGGGGGTTATGTAATATTCTGTATTCATGAAAAAGTAAGTACATAAACATATTGAGCTTACAATTATTCTTCAATGACAGAACCCATACAAAAACCCATAAATAAACGGTACTGTCCCGTTCAAAACGGTACGTATGGTCAGCCTAGTTCTTGACCGCATTCGAGCTGTCACATTTCGTGAAGCAAAGGAAGCTGGTGCAACTTTCATAACTCGACACTGGGTGGCTGAGAGATTAAAAAGATCAGAAGACTTTGTCAAAAGGAATTGGAATAAGAATCCTGAAGATTGTGAAACAGAATTTCGAGGAGGAAGACTGGAGAAATTATCTCAAGAATCGAAAGACATTGTGCTTGCTGCATCACGGCGCCGAAAGAAGAGCTGCTCTGAGGTAGCGAAAGAGATACTTATCCGTTGTGGTAAGATAGTCAATCGGCAACTTGTGCATCAATTTCGAGTTCGCCAAGGCTTGAGTGCTTGGCATGAAATAGCTAAGCCACGGAAGAGTGATCTTAATATTGAAGATCGGCTATGGTTTTGTGATTATCTTGAGGAATGGACGGAAGACGATTTCCTTCGCTTGGTTGTCAGCGATGAATTCTTCGTTTATGTCTCCAGAAAACCAAATTTTCAGAATGATCGGGTTTGGGCAACAACTCCTGATGAAGTCCCAGACGACCAGAAGTATCGAGAAATAGTAAAAAATCCAGCATGTGTGGGTGTTTTCATTATGTTCTCTATTCGGAAGCTCATCTGGGTTATCAAACCAAGAGGAACCAGTTGGGATGGGCCTTATTTTCGAAATGTAATTTTAGCCCAACATGTAATTCCGTTTTTGAAAGACCCCGAGTGTGTTTTGGATGTTGAACAGGCAACCTTTCTTCACGACAAAGCCCCCTGTATGAAAGCACTTGCGACTCAACAACTGCTTAAGGACAATAACATTGATTTTTTCGGAAATAATGAATGGCCTGGCAATTCTCCCGATCTTAATGTCTGTGAACATGTCGGATCCATCATGAAGGATCGGGTGGAGTCCTTAATGCTGGAACAACCCATTCAGAATCGGTATTCAACAGAAATTATGACTGCAAAGATCAACGAAGTCCTTGAAGAAATGAGTCATGATACCGATCTCTTTGAGACACTTCTGGGATCATACCCCCGTCGATTAATGGCCGTCAGAGCTGCAAATGGGGGCAACACCCGATATTAAAACAAGTGTTTTTTATTCAAAATTAAACGCTCTTTCGCGTGGTTTTGTCTGTTTTTTTCTATTCCTTTCAGTTTCTTCTGTACAGAGGGGGCAATCATTTCCTGACACCCTTTACACATTTTTTTTTTTTGTTTAAGCTGCTGCAGCCCAGCTGGATTATTAGCACCAATGCAAAATTTGTTAGCTTTGTTTGTTTAAGACGCTGCAATCCTACTGGATTACTGACACCATTTTTTTTTTTACCTCCCTCAAAGAAAAATGCAAAATTTCGGTAAATGTTTGTTTGTCTTTTCTCCAGTTTAAGATGCTTCAACCCTGGATTATTGACACTAGTATTATTCTTTTTGTCTTCCCGAAAAAAATATCACAAAATTATATAAATAAAAAAATAATAAAACAAACATTATACTTTTGCATTACCGCAAAATGATGATATATACAAATTACAAAAAAAATTGAAGAATGCAGTATAATTATGTATTTGAAGGAATTTTATTAAGAAAGTAAGTCTTTAAAAATAAGAATGTTAAGTTAAGAAAATTTTATTTTATTATACGAAAACATTCTATTGGTAACTAATATATTTCAATATTATAATAATATTTTAATATTCTTGTATAATGATCGAAAAGGTTTGGGAAAAATGAATCTTTGAAAGAAAATTTAGTTTTACTCGAAACACTTACGAGAATCGACCACACAAAATGAAATAGTAATTAACATTTTGTTACAATCACTATAACATCTCCGAGATGATAATCTAAACTCAAATAATGTCACTTAAAAGTTAAATGTATCATGCTGTCACTCACATGAATGATACTTTAGGATTACGTCATGTTTGGAAGTTAATTTCGAACTGGGTGCGTGTAATTTTAGCGTTCTTTAATATTCTTCGTAACAGCAAAGGTTATTCGACGGACAAAACCTACGACTCTACGTTAGAACCGAACCACAAGACGCGACATCATATGGATGCAGATGATAGTCACTTATCCAACCACACCTTAACTTCATTGGAGTTGATCTATGGGATCAGGTAAAGATAAGCACCCCCAACCTTTTTTAGTTAGCTTTATAAGGCTAACTAACGAAAATATCACGACCTAACCTAACCAATCGTCAAGGGCGTACAGTTGACTTAACGATTGGTTAGGTTAAGTCGTAATATTTTCGTTAGTTAGCCTTATAAAGCTAACTAAAAAAGGTTAGGGGTGCTTATCTAAGACGGGGAAGTTATCTTTACTTGATCCGATCTATGTTCTACGGGAAGTAATTTTACGTCATCACCGCGACACATTAAATTGGAATTGCGTTCTACCCGGCAGATTTCACAGTAAAGTCCAGAATCCAGACGCAGTTTGGAGACTACTCCATAATTACTAACCTAATCTAACATAACGACTTATTACTATGCTAATTTGAACTACGTCTGAAGTTTTTGAATTTTGTAGACTTCATTTCTCCTAATTATAAAGTTATTCTTTTTTGTGAACCCAAAAACTCTCAACAAAAACGTTCCACGATTGTAAAATAACTTTTGTCCGCCATGTTTATGTAATGTACCTCGACATACTAAAGTTTTCGTGTATCAATACAAAGAAGAACAACCCCACAGTAAATTCCACATTCATCACAACGTATTCAAGGAGTAATGATGTCTATACCCACATAAAAAGAATTAGGGGAAAATGTTCATTATACCCTAAATATGGGCATCAACAGATTCAGATTTGAAAAAAAAAATACATAGAAATACATAGAAAACCAGTCCCTCGCAAAATACCACAAGCTTCACAACGTATACAGATAGTCATGGTATCTGTAGAATGATGTCCAGTTGATATCATTTAAATATTTCCACAAGAAGGAATGGAATAGAATGAGGTTAATTCAAAAATGTTTGATAATATATTTTCTATATTTTATAGATCTCAAATGTGGAAGCATTCGCATAGGCCTCTGTATGTTCATTAGTTATAGTGTTCCACTGGCCTACATAGTCACCGTTCCAGACAACTATCTCTTAACCTTCTTTGGACCAATTGTTATAATGTTTGTACTCCATGAATCTCAAATAAAGTTGTTGGTGTTGTTTTTAGTAACAATTAAATTTGTTGTTACGTTTTCTTTTATGTCACTTTTAAGTTATTGACTGAACCTATTAATTATTCCAAATTAAGAGATACATTCGTTATAATAACATTACAGTTCGAAAAACAGGGAACAGGCAAAATTCCAAAATCTAGAAGGAGTTCGGGTAAAGACTTTTAACCACTTTTGGACCACTGGGTCGAATATGTACCGTTTCCAGTACACGCACTTATAACTTAACCCTACAAAAACTTCCGTTGTTAAGAGGTTAATGGCTTCAGTAATACACTGTTTCGTTACGTTACCTTCATAATTAACAGTATATATATATATATATATATATGTGTGTGTGTGTGTGTTTTTTTCAATTGAATTTTTTTTGCAATAGAATTAAATTTTGTTAACCTTTATTTCATTGAAATAAAATCATACGGCTAAAATTAAAATAATTCCTATTGTAACTTTTTAGTAACATTTAATTTTGTTGGTTATAATTTAAGTGTGATTGAATTAGATTTCAAATATTGAGTGATAATTTCGTTATATAATAATAGGGGAGTTCGAAGAAGGAAAACCAACAAAATTTCAAAATCCACATTCAATTTGAAGGTTTAATTCTCATTCACCGTTATTCCCATTCAATTCCAGGACCAAGAATGGGAAAGTGATAAAGTGAGAATCTGAAACGAGGCATTTTCAAATCGGTTTATTCCCAATTCATGTCATTCTCATTCACGACCTTTTCCACTCTGGTCCCGGTTAGGTGACGACTGGTTAGGTTAGGGTATGATTGGTTCGGATACGATACGATAAGACAAGTTCTGATTGGTTAGGAATATATACAAAACAACGAAAATATCACGACTAAACCTAACCAACCGTGAAAGGCGATTGACATTGGGGGCTTATGAAACGTGCAAGCAGCAAGGGTATAACGCAAAAGTACCAATTCACTCGTTGGTATCCCCAGGGTATCGTATAGCGATAATCTGGGGCTACCAGCGAGTGAATCCCCTTGTACATAATTTTATGTTTTTAAAAAACATGTAAATGTAATATCCCTGTCTGTAAAAGCAGGGCTTTTCCGTTCTATGGGGACCAGCGAAACTAAGTTTGAATACAGAGTTTCGTTGATTTGTACGGTTGTATTTGGCCGGCCTATGACTGCAAGTTTTTTCATTAAGGAATCAGCACACACCTGAAATATGCAATACCTTTCGTTACAGTACATTGGTTAGGTTAGGCTATGTTAAGCTAGGGTAAGTTAAGTTAGGTTAGGTTAGGTTAGGTTAGGTTTGGGTTAGGTTAGCTTAGGTATGACCAATAATAATGTAATGTAATGGCCACTCACCTCTCTCAAGTAACTTTTATAATCTACTATTGTATTATGATTTATTTCTTTCTCACAAAACTTAATTGAAGTATATTCATTAAACCATAAATAAATAAACAAGATTATCTTTCTTAGACGGTTTTGAGAGCCCTCTAACCTTGTATGCTTTCGGACAGACACACGCGTTTTACATTCACTTCTTGAACACCGCCACAAAATGCTTTCTTCATTAAAATATAAAGACATCGGGTGTTTCTCGCGACATCGTTTTTCAGCCGGAATAATAATGCCATACTCTTGAAAAAATCTAACTGCCTTTTATTCACTTGTTACGTGTGTAATTATTTTTGTAATATTCCAGTCTTCCATTTTGTTCCTTTTATGCTTTAAAAGCGTCATGAATGTATGTAGCCTAGGTCTTTGCGCGAACTAGGAATAAGATGGCCTATAGACTACGTCCAATTTTCGACGCAAATTATCGTCAAATTTTTGAAGAAACGACAAATATTTTTTCTTTTTATTTATGTTCATAGCTGTTAAATTAAATAAATTAAATTTCTCCTATTCAAAATGTACTGATTAATTATTAATAAAAAGTTAAAATAAGTTTAAAAAATATTGATTTCTTTCATTTCAATGGTGCTCGTAGAACGGAAAAGGTCCGTAAAAGCTCACAAAATTGTAGTGTATTGCGGGACAAAGCAAAAAAGCAGGGCTGCCCTCCCAAATGCAGTACACCAGGTCATCCTGCCTTCGACCCCTCCTCCTAGTCTAAAATATGTTGGTTGTTCTGTTTTTACAGCCTTCGTCAGGCTGTGATGATACAAACTTTTGGTGAATATAAGTCTCATTTAAAAGTGGATTTGGTCGAACCAAAGACGTTACGAGCAGCTGACTCGTCAATGCACCACTCTCCAACTCCCTCCATTTCTCAGACTGTCTTGGGACAGCCTCTGGTTCGGTTATCTTAATCAATCACTTTTAAAATGAAACAAAACCAAATGCTAAAGTTTCTTTATAATAAGTAAGGAATTCTCCCCAAGGTAATTGAAGTCCGTATTACCTCGATGATGCGGTGGTGATTGTGACAAAACGTTAATTACAACTTTATTTTGTTTAAAATATTCAGTTAAGATTCGTTTTAGCACCGGGAACTCAATAGGCTATCGCATGGAAATAGGGTTAGGTTAGGTTAGGCTTGTTTAGGCTAAGTTAGGTTTAGCTAAACCGACTCCTTACCGAAATATTCTCCTAAAAGTGTTTTAAATGAAGGTAAATTTTCTTTGAACGTTTTTTTTCCGAAACCTATTTAATCATTATAAAAGCGATTCAAAATATTATAGAAATATATTAGTTACCGATAGAATATTTTCAAATATTAAAATTAAATTTTTTTATTTCTATATTTATTTATTTACAGAAAAAGCCCATAAATAATTTTTATTTAAATATATCTTTACACTATACTAGTTAATATTTTTGTAATTCATATAGGTTCATTCTGGTAGTCAGTAAGCTACCAAAATATTCTAAATACTTTAGAAATTAAGTTTTGTAACTTCCTTTTGGGGAGACACGAAAAAAAAAAAAAGTGGTATTAATAATTCAGCAGCGTTGCACCTTAAACAGAGAAAAACAAATTTTCTACAAATCTATACAATTTTTGTTGTTGTTAATCAGCAACATTTGAAAAGACAATAATATTATCACTAGTTATAGAGATTATTTTTCTGGGTAGTATTAATATTACTCTGTCAAATATCCAAAGGTTTATTAGGCACTATTTGTCAAAATATCAACAAAATCAATCATCAAATTAATATGTGGAAAATTAAGTTCAGAAGATAAATAATAATACAATAAAAATCGCTAAAGTTTTATGTTAAATTGTCAATACCTCAATCAATGTTCATAAGAACTCCTCTTACTACTGGAAGGTTGTACAGTGTACACCCCTTTATTAACAATTTCAAAATATTCGAAGCAAATCAAAATACATGCAAAATTAAGTCATATATACACAAAATGGATGAATTTTTACTTTTTAAAAACGCAATACCTCAATGTTCAATTGGTATGATAGTTTAATATTTATAAGCACTGCTCTTACCCTCCCAAATACACTTGACAAAACCAGTGTCTGGTTTTGGGTGCCTATCTCCACCCCGCACATGCTAAGTGACTCCAGACCAAACATGAACACTGAACTGATGACTGATCATCACACTCAGTGGTACATATTGCACACCCATAAGTCTTATCTAACTCTCAGACCCACCAAGAGGGTGGGGATACCGTGGAAAAATTCCCTGGGCCCGGAAAGAGGGGGGGGGGAGTAAAATCTAAAAATATTAATAAAGCAATTGATTAAATAACAGAGAGGAAATATAATTAATGAACATATATTTTATAGAGATTATCATAGTCAAACTGAAACAGATAAAATATTATCTGTGGTCCACCAATACTCAAGACCGTCTGACAGATCTAGGAACCATTGTAATTGAAAGCCGGTTAGCCTGTACTTTAAATTTCATCAGAATCATTTACAACTTTGCTAGAGAGAAGGCAAAGAAAATACACTTCTAATTATGAAAATCTTGCATTAAACAATTATCTTGCCTGCATGGACTGGTACTGCATTTGTAAATTGTATGGTGATAGAATAAATATAATTGATTCGAAAAATAAAATGGTCATTTTCTTTCGAGTTGTTTATTCATACTGTATGTTTTGAATAGAGACTTGGACATATAATCAGTTTGCTTGTTATGTACACAAAAAACATTCATAATAAAATAGTGAGTAAACAGGGGGGCCCATATACCAATCCTTTCCCCGGACCGGGGCAGCTCTTGGGGGGCCGTGCCAACTCATTCTGCTCCACCACATTTCTCACTGCCTTCAACGCATCCTCATCATCATAATCTCTCTCACAGAAACCACGGCACGCCATGGTCGTGGTGACTGTGTAAGGTTTATTGATGAACTGGTGGTTCGAGCTGCACGGAACATAAAATGGTACTCCCTCAAGCACTCTTTGCTCCAACGGGAATGGACAGCATTGGCAGCAAACAAATCAAGGCCCACATGTTCACGGATTGCAAATGTGTGTTTATAGGGGAGATGCTGACAAACTTAGAAGTTGCATGTACATGAAGTAGCGTTAACATGTACAACCCATACAGACGTAGTGCTGGTGAACTGGGTTCTGTCATCTGGTGTCTCCTGGAAATGAGCCTGTGCCCTGGTACTGATCTGCTTTTCAATGATGGCTAGGGCATAGGTGGTTACATGCTGCTGGAACAGGAGTGCTGCATTGGAGGTGGAAGGCTGCACAGGCTGCTTGGAAAGATGGAGAATGTTCTGTGATCTCTCTCATTCATCAGGATATTCAGTAGTCGAAGGAAAACAGTGAAGAATTGTGGCACAGACTGGCGTCGAGAGGTGACGTACTTCACTTTCTGGAACAGTAATTCTGGGTACGTGACATGTGAATTTCATTCTTGAGAAGTGGAAACACTGGTCTGGGTTGGCAGCCCTGCGACCAGTCTCCTCTCACCAGTCCTGTTGAATCATTGTGTAGCTGTGTAGACTGTGGTAGCTGTGTAGACTGTGGTAGCTATGTAAGCCTAAGGTGTAGCAGCAATGGTATTGTTGCATCAGTGATTAGATATGCGAGTTATGATGGCTATATTATCGTAAACCATATGAACATTCGGCGTAAATATAATTTGGTGCAGATGGACTTTGACAACTGTAGCGCTGGTGGTATCAAGCATTGTTTGCATATCCACTTGGCCAGAATGGTTCAGATGCCAACATTGGTGACCTAATTTGTGTGTGTTTCTGTGCCATAGTTGAGCTTTTTTGTACTTGTTCCTCTGTATCTATTTTAATGAATCGGGTTATTATATTTGTATATATAGTTGTGCTTTTGATATGTACCAGGCACGCCTGTGTATGAAATAAACAATATTACGATTATTATTATTACTACTAATTTATTGCCATAAATATATTTTTTATATGCTTGTCATATTAAATTAAAAAAAATATATATATATATATATATATATATATAGAATGGATACTTTTTTGTGCCTTTTGGTATATTTTGTTTTTGTCCACTGGGAACACTGGTCTGGATCACTGTTAAATAACATCTGTCAAACAACTGTTGAAGTACAGTTATAGAAAGGGGTAGCATATCATATGACGCAGTAGTATAGCCGAAAAAGGGGAGAGTGCAAGAATGTTGCAGGTTATTATGTAATGTTGCAAAAGGGGGGTGGGGGTTGTTGCAAAGGGGAGGGGGTGGGGGTTAGAAAAAAAAGAAAGAAAAAGTACTGGCCTTTGTTGCCAACCTAGGTTGCAAGGGTCATGCAACAACCTAGGTTGCAAGGGGCATGCAACTTGGGGGCCTCCCCCAAGCTATTCCCCCCAAAGGGCCAGAGAGAAAGGAGGAGAGGTGTTCACCTGGCAGGAGCCAAGTGCACACTAAGACTTCAGCCGAGTAGGCGTTGTTTTATAGGCTCCTAATCAGCCAGAATCAGCCAGTTGGCTGAATCAGCCAGAATCAGCCAGTTGGTTGAGCCAAAGGGGGGGAGGTACACATGCAGGAGGTACACATGCAGTAGTTACACATGCAGGAGAGAGAGAGAGAGAGCTGAAGGAGGGAGAGAGACGCCTGTAGGAGAGAGAGAGAGAGAGCTGAAGGAGGGAGAGAGACGCCTGTAGGAGAGAGAGAGAGCTGAAGGAGGGAGAGAGACGCCTGTAGGAGAGAGAGAGAGAGGCCTGAAGGAGAGAGAGAGAGAGAGAGAGAGTAGTTGCCTTTGATAGCAAGGCATATTATTTTCGTTTTCCTAACCTAAGAGGCCACTAAGGGGTTTACCAAAGGGCCAGAAAGAGAAGGACCAGAGGTCCTTGCTCGGCTGGAGCCGAGCTGGGAATGAGTCTTTCACCAACTTCGTGGTCTTTTATAAGCCTCTATTCTGGCTGAGTTGCCAGATAGCGCAATGTGTTCAGTTGCCAGATAGCGCCATGTGTCCCATTAATCATCCATTGTGTAACAATATGACGATAGTTATTCCAATTAAATTCTGTTTAAATACACCTTTATTAATTGCATACCTTTCCAGTTTTTTTTTTGCAATGATCGGTTGCTAGATATATATTATTATATATATATATATATATATATATACACACATTCTTTTCTTATGTTAGGTATATATATATATATATATATATATATATATATATATATATATATATATAATAATAAACGAATAAACAACACACACACACACACACACTTCCCGGAATTTATCAACCGGATTGAATAAAAGTAAAGGCAACTTTCAATATATTTTAGTAATATAACAGAATTAACAAAGTTACCCAATAAATATTTCGTTAGACAGAAAATGAATTTTTATAAGGGATGCCCAACTAGCTATGAATATATCACCAAACGCTTTATTTACGTTTGTTAAAACATATTCGTTTTAGTCTTTCCTTCTTATTGATAACTTATTTAAACTAACACATTTATTGTCATTCCACTTGACAACCAGAACTTCTCCCCGTGTGTCAAATGAATAATTATAGTAGAAACAATTCATTTAAAAGTTGAAATTAGCCAAAACACATTCTCATTGCGCTTACGAAAAAACATATATTAACAATATATGGTGGTAGATGAATCCAATTAAATTCTGTTTATTAAATAAATAATTTTCATTATAAATATTCGAGTATCAGTGGGGAAAAACAAACGGAAGTGAAAAATGAAACAAATCAAAACAGACGATCGTCATTCCCCAAACCCGTATATATATATATATATATATATATATATATATATATATATATATTATATAATAAACGAATAAACAACTCGTGCACACGCACACGCACACACGCGCGAAAAGACGACTCTGTGGCATTTCGAATCGTGTCCCTAGAGACCTTTTCGGCCGAGGGATTAATCCTTTCGTCCAAGATATTCGATCAAAACCTCACCTCACTCCGACTCTTAGATATACACACAATTATAATAAATAATAAACGAAAGAAACAAGGTGGGGAAACCTGAAAATACTAATAAATATATATATATATATATATATATATATAAAGAAAGAGCGAGAGTTTTGTTCAAATAAAGGTACCCACAATTATAATAAATAATAATCGAAAATGGCAGTTTGTTTCTAGTGAGAAAGGAAAGCCTATGTTCTTAGTGAATGGGTTTTATATGTAAGAGATCATCAAAGCCCAGCTGTTCATCATTCCACATAATAAAATAGTGGTTGGCAGATAAACGGGTATCCTACGTGTCCTAGTGGTTAAGACGCTGGGGCTGTTGATGGTTCCACGTTAAACTGTAGGTCTAAGGTGGTCATTCCACATAATAAAAGAAAGTGGTTGGCAGATAAATGGGTACCCTACGTGTCCTAGTGGTTAAGACGCTGGGATGTTGATGGTTCTGAGTTAAACTGTAGGTCTAAGGTGATCATTCCACATAATAAAAGAAAG
The DNA here is from genome assembly GCA_023014485.1 of Bathynomus jamesi. NCBI lineage: Eukaryota > Metazoa > Arthropoda > Malacostraca > Isopoda > Cirolanidae > Bathynomus > Bathynomus jamesi. The sequence continues at coordinate 36,076 of JAJOZX010012253.1, forward strand.
TGGTTGGCAGATAAATGGGTACCCTACGTGTCCTAGTGGTTAAGACGCTGGGCTGTTGATGGTTCGGAGTGAAAGTGTAGGTCTAAGGTGGTCATTCCACATAATAAAAGAAAGTGGTTGGCAGATAAATGGGTACCCTACGTGTCCTAGTGGTTAAGACGCTGGGGCTGTTGATGGTTCCACGTTAAACTGTAGGTCTAAGGTGGTCATTACACATAATAAAAAAGTGGTTGGCAGATAAATGGGTACCCTACGTGTCCTAGTGGTTAAGACGCTGGGGCTGTTGATGGTTCCACGTTAAACTGTAGGTCTAAGGTGGTCATTACACATAATAAAAGAAAGTGGTTGGCAGATAAATGGGTACCTACGTGTCCTAGTGGTTAAACGCTGGGCTGTTGATGGTTCCACGTTAAACTGTAGGTCTAAGGTGGAGTGGAACAAAGAAAGTGGTTGGCAGATAAATGGGTACCCTACGTGTCCTAGTGGTTAAGACGCTGGGCTGTTGATGGTTCGGAGTTAAACTGTAGGTCTAAGGTGGAGTGGAAAGCTTGACCTTCGTCAGAATGAACAATTCGGGCGGACCTTAGACCCACAGTTTAACGTTGAAACCGAATGTTATTTTTAAAATATAATTATGATATATTTCTTTATACCCTGTCGATTACATTAGTGACTAATGATGCGGGAAACTGAGTAAATGGAAATATTATTTTCTCGAAAACTATGGGTGATAGAAAACGTCTGAAATCATATTTGGAATCAATATCAAAAGTTCTATACGAATCACCAAATAATTATCAAAGGAGAATAAGAGCATTAAATCTATTAGTGAAAATATAAAGATGCAATTACTCGTCCGTACCCGTTATAGCGGAATGGTACACGTCATAGCTCCACCCAGCTACATCGGCAGCCAATCACGACGAACATCTGGTCTTTTGGGCGGAGCTTGGCGAATGTGCATATAAAAGGGGATATTTTTCAGTTGGGAGTAACAGTAGCTATTTTCGCATCAGTGAATAATCATTCCTCAACCATGGACCTGTACGTCTCCCCAGATTTGTATGAAGAAAGTGATACTGCAGCATTAACTGCAGTTAGTCTTTTTAACGCGATTGATCGTGACGACTTATTTTCAACGCAAACCGTAGAAGGTATTTGCAGTGAAGCTCCTTACAATCCGACGCAAGGGACTACCATAGAAATGTAAGTGTCTATAATTCGATTTATTTATATATGGAGAGTTGTAGTATTTCGTCAAATAGATACTAGTCAAAAATGTCAATCAATGTTATTTCCCCATCATGCTAAAATCGAAATTGGTAATCGAACCAAAGATATCTTCACATAATGGGGATCTGTCTGTATACTCTGTATATGTTTTAAAAGCATTATTCCTTTAAGGTCCGATGAGGATTTGACACGTGTTATACAATCTTTTGAAGAACCTCGGAATATGGATGATATACTGATCAGTCAGCAGTGTCACACATCCTCCACCATGGACCTGTACGTCTCCCCAGACTTGTATGAAGAACGTGATACTGCAGCATTAACCGCAATTAGTCTTTTCAATGCGATTGATCGTGGCGAATTATTTTCAACGCAAACCGTAGAAGATATTTGCAGTGACGCTCCTTACAACCCGACGCAAGGGACTACCATAGAAATGTAAGTGTCTATAATTAGAATTTTATATATATATGGAGAGTTGTAGTATCTCGTCAAATAGATACTCGCCAAAAATGTCAATCAGTGTTATTTCCCCATTATGCTAAAATCGAAATTTTTATGGCGTTCACTCCTCGAACCAAAGATATCTTCACATAATGGGGATCTGTCTGTCTGTATACTCTGTATATGTTTTAAAAGCATTATTCCTTTAAGGTCCGATGAGGATTTGACACGAGTTATACAATCTTTTGAAGAATCTCGGAATAGGGAGGGTATACTGATCAGTCAACAATGTCACACCGAAATAATGTAAGTGTTTTTCGATCTTTTTGGGATAAGAAGACACAATATATTTTCATAAATTTATTAAATGAAAGAAATCAGTACAATAAACGAATATACCGTTACAAATATACGAACAAAAACATTATAATATACAACGAGTACGTACAATTGGAAAACGGTTTTTTATCTGTCTGCATACCATTTCATCGTTTCGGCGAGTGTGACACGGGTCAAATAAATTTAAAAAATTTATAAATTCTTTATCATTTGACATATGCATGAGAAATGAGACACAGTACATTCCGCAAACATTAGTAAAATATCCTTGCATGCGAAATGGGGTCCACACAACTTCGGGAATATGTAACTGAGCGAGAAATTTTACAATAATAGGGTCACTCCAGGGTTGAGTACCGAGTGAATCAAAATAGTACAGGCGCTGTCTATTTTTAAAATAGACAGCGATCCAGTGAATCCCTTCATTACCGATGATGTCTGTGTTCACAATAAGACTACCGCATTCTCGCGTACTTGGCAAACTCAATGTTTCATTCTTCGCAAACACGCCGATAAATTTGGAACGTGTGACTCGCTCCATTACTTTCTGAAGTGTATTAGCATCCATTTTAAAAGTCAGTGATAACGCTTCTAAATCTATCTACTTCTATTAGGGCTTGCGATTCGAGATATACTAGTACACTAATAGGAGCGTCTATAGGCTTGGCGAATTCCAGCCGCACTGAGATGTTACCGCTCTGCTGTGGGGTTAAATGGGTATTTACGCTAGCAGATAAGTCAGGTGTAATGTCAAACGGGTAAAGGTTAAATTGATCAATGAATTCTTCCTGCGTTACCCCATTACCAAGCTCATCACAATCACCTGCAATATGGGTCAGATTACTATAGGCTCTGGCACAAAGAGGTAACACAGCGTCTGATGAATAGTCCGTACCCATTGTTCCACCCAAAGCAGTGCCATTAACGTATAGAGTTATATTTTTAAGTCCGAAATTCTCGAATTTAAAGGCACTCTTTTTATATTTTCCATTCACCGAAGCGTGGTCCTGCATGCCGATTAATATCCTTTTAGGAAGATTTCCCAGGGCAATGTTTTCTATCTGCTTCGATGCCAACCCTGCAGGAACCGTATATAGTTTGATCTGCACTCTGTTAATAGGATATTTCACTGTAGCGTTTAGTAAATTTTTCTCAATTTCTAGTTGTTTTGGTGAACTTAATTTCACTCGCCGTACGCGGAGGTATGTGTCCATAATGTGAACCACAACGGACTTTGCACCCTCTTCTTGATTCGCATCCAGATTTAAGCAGATCTCAGGACTCGTGCGGGTGAGCTTTATTTTCATATCCACCCCGTTCACAAGCAACTTCTCCTGGAAAGTGAAATCTGTGTGCAACCGTCCAAAACACTCGTATATTTTCTTTTTAGAATTTTTAAATTTGTCCTTTATACTATTTTCATCTTTAGTTTGATAATATCCCTCCGCACTTAAAAAGGTAGCCTTCGCTTCTTTGGAAAAGTTGAGGACATTTTCCAAATAGGCTCGTAGATGATAGTACCCCGTGCCTGCCGATATGTTGGTCTGATTTAAATATACGTCACACTGGTTGAATATGGCGTGCAGAAAGTTTGTTTCAGGGTATACAGCATATTTGTCATCGCAGACCGTTCCATCAGAATGGGCTATACGTAGCTTAGCGTACATGTGCACACAGCTTGGATCAAAAAAGTAAGGACCTGAGCTGGGTATCACGAATTCTATAGGTGCACTCGGGAACTAATTGTGTTTAAAGGGTTAATTGTAATAAAGTCACTGTGCTCAATAGAAACTTGGGTTGGCGGGAGCTCAAAAAAGGACAGCTCCGATTTACAGCATTGTGAACTACATGGGTGGATGAAGCGTGCCATGGCGAAATAGTGACTCCTCTCTCGACAAGTGGTAAACAAACTATGATTCATGAGATCAATATCCTTAGCTTATATCAGTCAAAAAAGTGGTCAACCATAGGTTTCATTCGCTTACAGCATTTCTTTTTTGATAGCCTTTTACGTTTAATACCACGTGACCCCTTCTTCTTCCGGGGAGCCCTCTTCTTCCCGCCACCACGCATTTTTCTCTTTGCATCTTTGATGATTTCGTTCCGTGTACGCTTTAAATGTTTTTTTAGAGCTTCTTTAGGTTTAGCCCCGGCCAATATGTCTTCTGCAGTGTTAAGGCCTGATTGTAGCGCTTTCCTTCCAAGGTATCTGGCACCCCTCTTCAGCAAAGGAACAGCCGTACGTAGTATGGATGAAAAAATGGATCCAAGTCCACTACCGCGCTGGTATCGCATCCCTCGATAGACGGTGAAAGGCTTTCTATCCATTATAACTCAGTGCGTCGAAAGTGTAGCTTCACTGTTAAGCTCCCGTTACCGAATGGGAAGTTTTCGCCCTCAATCGTTCTTATATATATTGTGATATTGGTTATTAAATTAGTTGCGACATTCACATAATGGGGTCTGTCATATGTAATACTCAAACTCCTTCCTCTATGGTTGGGGATGTGAGCAATGCGCAGCAGGCGTGCCTGGGTATCCCCAACAAACTGGTGCTCCACTATATTACTGTAAATATAGCACATGTCTGGGGACCTTTCAGCCAATTTCTCCATCTTCAATTGATACATTAATCTGGACAAGTTATACTGTGTCTCGTGAAATGTGTCTCTTTGGAAGGCTGCGCTATATCGGCCGTTGGTTAGAATTTTGAACTTTCTATGTTCTTTAAGACGTCTGTTAGTCTTTGATTTTAGGATTAGTGTATGTGCAGGGTTGTTTACGATTTCATATACTAAATCATTCGTAAGGTTTGAGTTTCTTAAACTTACGTTTAAGCCTCTCACAACATCCTCGGCCGAACCATATTGACCCGGCCCTAGTCTTACTTCTGTACTGTAATACCGTGCAATCTTAGTCCGAGCGATGCGCATAGTTTCATCCATAGCTACCCCAGCTTTTTCACACTCGTCAATGTCTCTAAGAATCGTAAAAACGGTTTCTTTATGTTCAATATTTAAAAAGACGGTGTCCAGCTGAATTTCGCATATCCCCACCTCATACGAATCACGACCCAATTCAATGTGCCCATGGAGTTCTGTTACAAAGTTGGCTAGCGTGTTGTTAGGGTGTACAGACAGGGACGAGGAGGACGGGAGTGTGACGTAGAAATGGTTAGGAGCCATGTTGCATACTATTTAAGCTTCATTATTGCATCAGCTTTTATATAGGTGTTGAAGCTTTCTGGGTACCCTAGCCATTTCACCAGGTACATTTTTCTCCTTCCTGAACCTTTGCTTCCTAAAATTTTCTCAATTTTAAACACATTTTTTTCTAAATTAAACGCAACTTTCTGCAATTCCTCGCGGTAAAAGCCTCCTGAGATTTCTTCCCCATTCAAATCTTCAATGTAATACATCATTATCTCACCTTTAGGTCTCACAGCCCTAACTTTAAAAATCTCGCGTGTCCATCCTTGCTCAAAACCCTTTGCGAATTTATTCCCCGAACGCGACAGCCTTACATAATCATTGATTTTGAAGCGCGCAGAGTGTGGTGGTGGTGGTGGTGATCCATCTCTTCTCGGGAGCGTACCTCTTTCTAAAACTTCGTTAGGTGTTGCCCAATCGTGCGATGGTGTGAGCGGTTGTAGGATGATGCCAATGATTCCAGAATGTCTAGAAATCTGTATGTGTTTTTATGTGTAAAATAACGGTGCATGCGTTCCTTTATGGTGCGCTGAACTCTTTCAGCTAAAGAAGCCTTATGTATAGAATTGGTTGTGTAATAGCTGATATTAAACTCTGTCAACATATTCTGAAAAGCACGGCCTATAAACTCCTTCCCCATATCCGTACAAAAATAGCCAGGAACCCTGTTTTCTTTTAACATTAGCGTTTTGGTGGCTTTAGCAACTGTTTCAGGTGATTTATTTTTCAGAGGAACTAGCCACAGATATCTAGAGAATACGTCTATTATGAATAGAATGTAGCGGTAACCATCGTTATACACAGAATATCTTTGCATGTCTGTTAAATCTGCTTGCCAAATAGAATCAATCGAGGAAGCCGTTGTCTTGGCTGTTTTAAACCTTTTTCTCACAGGCTTATGAAGCGTATAAGCGTCCTGCTCCCTCAAAAATCTTTCAACATCTTTTTTTCCTACTCCGTAAACACTTCTGTACAGTCTATCTACGCCGCCGTAAGAGGATGGGGTAGAAATGTCATAATAGCGTTTAGTTAATACGTTAGCCATTTGCGTATTTTAGAGGCACGTGGGTAGGGTTGGTTTAACCTCTTCTTGCTCCTCTTCAAAGGTGTTACCGCCGGGGGTGACGGCGCCTTCAATTGTGTCACAGGCGTTGCATGTTCCAAGTCTTTTAACCTGTTCAGATTTCCTATCAACGTTTTAGGGACATTTATTTGTTGTAGTCTTGCTTTAATATGCTTCCATCCTGATGGTGATGGCCTATCCCACTTTCTCACCAGATCATGGACAATGTCTACGATATTCGATCCCTGTACCTTTGATCCTTCCACAATGATCTCCCCTGTATCGGTCCATTGTATGGCGGGATCCTCATTCAATAGATTATAAAGACTTAAGCCTTTACTCCTCAATGTAAGTGGGAGGGTATTTTTTAATACATGTTCGATATGTTGTGTGGCTAATCTTTTTGGTTGGTCAGCTGTGTCGTCGGGTACAGATCCTATGTCGCCATCGTCCCCCGTGCTGTGCCTAATAACCACAGGAATCTCTGTAGGGCTCTTATAATTTTCGTACTCGTGAAGAAATTTCTGCAGAGCTTCTTGGTATAAGATTCTTTTCTCATCAGGTGTTTTTTCACTGTTTAATAGGGCTAACAATTCGCTTTCCATTCTTTTAAGTCTGCTTTTACGGGGATCTAGATACGTGTCTCTTTGCAGTGAGGCGTACACCTCGTGGGGAATCACTACCACTTTCTTCATTATATTAATCTAGTCAGTAAAGGACCCAAAACTGAAAATAAGATGGGGAGAAATGACCCTCCTGTTTGTACAATAATTCGTTTTTTCTTCGCTACAGTTTGGCTTTTACGAGCGAGTGCACGTATTATGTTCTTGTAGCGGCGTAGGCGAGCCTTCTGATGGGTTTTCATTGATACATTGCAATTTATAACGTTAAGACAGATTTCACAGATGCATTTTAAAAAGTCGGCATCGATATTTTTAATAAACATCTGCTGCATTGCCCGAGGCAGTCGATGATAGATTTTTATTAATTCACGGTATTTCTTTAGTCTCTTTGTCATTCTGGAATATACACCGTTTCAGGCTCGTTTGGAAATATATTCGTTCGCAGAAGCACTCTAAACGTGTTTCGCGGATGAAGGTCGCAAAGCAAATATCCGTAACGCGTGCTTGTAGCTTCTTTATAAACTTCCAAAAACTCCTTACGCTGATTCGGGAACATTTGATTGGCTAATACCCCAATTTGTGATACATCTCTACGTTGCGCGAATAAGACTAGATATTGCGTATTTAACGACACATCGCGCATGTATCTATTTTTGAAAAATAGATTCTGATTGATGAAGAACACGCTTATGTTAAGATGGTGGGAGAATACTGTAAATGTCTCGGCAAACGTTTTATCCATCTCCAACATGAGATCGTCAATTACAATGATTGTATGTTCATTTCCCTTTAACGAATTAACGTCATATACGCCTTTGTGGAACAAAATATCATCTTGGTACTCGTTGAACACTGATTGATACGTCGAATAGCACCATATAACTTTATGCACAAATTTCGAGAACATCTCCCCCTTTTCTTTAATGATTTTAAGCATAAACACAGTTTTACCACATCCTGTAGGTCCAGATATAATACATGTGGATGGGCTCGTGAATCTGAATTTTTCTACAGAGTCCATTTCTAACACGTCACACTCCTAAGTGAGTCATTTACAAAATATTACAAATTTTGAGTGCTGATCCTTATATTTCTTCTCCCACAGAACCGTGAATGACGATGAGGTAGAGCAGCCCATCATTACGGATGACCTCGACGACAGTGTAGTTGTGATCTCCTCCCCTGAACCCTCACCAGCGATACCGGTAACACGTCCAAAGCGGAGGTATGAGATACCCACGTCAGGTATAAAGCGACCGAAATACGCGTCTGTTGCAGCGGTAATAGATCCCCAACCCTCAACCTCTTACGCAACAACACCCCCAGCAGCACCTAATATATCCCCTTATTCATCCGCCGCCCCCCGTTCTGTTAAGTCTACAATAATAGAGCCCCAACCATCAACCTCCTACGCAACAGGGCCCCCATCAGCAGCACCTTCCGCTAATATATCCACTAATTCCGCCCCCCCGTTCTGTTGAGGATGGTATAACGCTGGAATTGGTGCGATCCGCAGCCCCCACCCCAGCCTTGACTAGAAATCGGTATAGAGTCAGGGTCGACCCTAGAGTCATGTATAGCAGTGGAATTGAGCGCGGACTACGCCGGGTTGTAGAGCATATTATAGAGTTTGCTCTTCAGAATCGTGACGAGCGTGAAGTCAGGACGAGTCTGTCCTTTGGATTCGGGTCAGATGACGGTGATGTAGACGATTATTGGGTGATAGTGCCATTTAGACGTTTGGCGGCTGAAGATGTAGAATATATATTAGGGCGTATAATGCAAGCCGCCCAAAGTAGTATAGCCTTCAATATGGACAACTTCACGGTAAATATTGACCATGTATACCGTGTTGCGGGTCATAGTGCCATACCGTATACTCTTAACTTCAATTCTCAAGCTATTTATAGACGGCATATAAACGTCGATCGTGGTTGCGGCTTTATAGCAGTACTCTTAGCACGTATGTTTACTGTACAAAATACACGAACTCAAAAAATTTGGTTGCCTACAGTCGTGGAGCATGAAACTAGCTGTAACTGAATTTGACTGTAATATGGGTCCTGAAGAGCTGAGAAGGGTAGAACAGGAAATGAATGTCCGCATAGTTGTGTTTGGGTTGGATGATCGTCGTAGGACTGTGTATGTTTTTAAAAGCTGTGTGAGAGATCGTACAAGGCCCCTACTTATTTTAGGATTGTCAGGGACAACGTATCTCCCCATCCGTAATATAAGGTGGCTTTACGCGAGTTATGACAAAAGTCGAAAATATGGGAGACATCATGATTTGTGTAAGGGGTGCCTCGAGTTTGCGGATGATATAGTGAGACATTGTAAAGAATGTCACATGGTATGTGAGCAGTGTAAAAGCACCAAATGTGAAAGCCGTGTAGTTGAAGCTGAGAAGAGAGACTGTGATGTGTGTAGACGCACATTTTTCAATAATAGCTGTTTTGATTTCCATAAATCAATTGGCACGTGCAGGAAAATGAGAATCTGTGAATGTGGTATGTTTCACACAATGGATAATTGGGGAAAATTTAAGCACAAGTGTGACGTAATTCACTGTCCTACATGCCAGGAGGAATATAAGGCGGATGGAGTAAAGCATGTATGTTATATGAAAGATGCTAAGCCTAAAAATAACCCTTGTATAACTGTATACTACGATATAGAAACATATACGAACGCTGAAACCAAAGAGGTAATTCCACATTTACTTGTGAGCCAGACTATCTGTGATGAGTGTATGGATATCGAATGTGACGAGTGCCCCAAATGTGGTAAACGGACAAACGTTTTTAAAACGAATGTCAGCGATAGTCCTGTGAAACTATTTGTGTCCTATATTGTCAAGTTAGCCGACAAGTTCAAAAAAATGACTGTGTATATTCTCGCCCATAACGGGGCAAAGTTTGACACGCAGTTCCTTTATAAGGAGTTGCTTGAACACGAATCCTCTGAGATATTTACAGGTGATCCATTGAAAAGAGGCAACAAATTAATACAGATGCAGATAAGAGGCAATGTACAATTTAAAGATACTTTATTATTCACACCTTGTAAATTAGCAAAGCTACCCAAGGTGATGGGAGTAGCAGCTGAAGTTTCCAAAGGATACTTCCCATACACTTTCCTCACCAGCGAGACTTTAAACTACGTAGGCCCCCCCCCCAAACATTATTTTGACTGCATGGATGAACGTGAAGACTTTGATCGATACTACGACAGTTTTAATGAAAGTAACCCTTATAATATAGCTGATGAATGTGAGCGTTATTGCGTGAATGATGTGCGCGTGCTTAGAGTATGTTTCCAGGCCTTTAGAAGGATGTACATAGCCCGTTTCAAATGCGATCCACTGCAAGTCGCAACCACCATCGCATCATTATGTTTTACGGTGTTCAAGAATAACTTCATGCCGAAAGACACCTTAGCCATTATTCACCGAAACAATCCCCGCAGTTACGGGCACAAGGCTATTTACTGGCTCATACACCTACAGCAACAGACAGGTGTATACATAAAGCACGCCCGCAACACGGGTGAAGTACCCATTAAGATTAATGGACGTGTTTTTTGGGTTGATGGGTTAAGTGAAAACCGTGTCACTGGTGTGAAGACTGTGTACTCCTTTAACGGTTGCTGGTGGCATGGATGCCCCCGTCCTGAGTGCGGAGTCACCGGAGATATCCACGGTAGGTCTCCTGCCGACTGTCTTGCATCGACCCGCACCCGCGATCAACTTATAGGATCACAGTTCACTCACAAAGTCTTGTGGGAGCATGAATATGATGCACGGATGGAGACAGACGAGGTGTACCGTGAGGAAATAAAAGCGATCAAGCGTTCAATGGTGCTGGATCCTCTCAAATGTGGTGATAGCTTGTTTGGAGGACGTACAAATCCTTTCAGACTATACTTCCCACCTACGGAGGGCGTGAAGCTCCATTACTACGATTTCTGTTCTTTATACCCATACGTGATGAAGAGCAATCCGTACCCCGTGGGCGCTCCTGAGAAACTGGTGGGGCCTAGCCTACCATCCATCAATGAATTTTCAAAAAATTTGAATGATCGTTACTTTGGGATCTCTTTCGTAGACGTACTCCCCCCACGCAATTTATGGATGCCGATCTTACCTGTCGTTATCGACGACAAGCTCATGTTTCCCCTGTGCGTGAAGTGCGCGGAAGAGGATAACGGCGAATGTAACCATATACCCCACCAGCGTAAGATCAGAGGCGTATATACAAGTCCTGAGTTGGCCCTAGCCGTGCGCCATGGTTATAGAATACTGAAGATACATGAGGTGTGGAGGTTTCAGAAGCTACCCAACCTTTTCACACCATATATAAACACCTTTTTGAAGGATAAGGTTGAGGCATCAGGGTATCCGCGAGGAGTTGATACCGAAGATGAAAAGTCTGCCTATATTCCGTTACCACGGTGAACGACCGCGAAGGTATACAACTTGATCGTGTCCAAATTGTAAAGAATCCTGGCAAGCGCTTTAGTGCAAAGTTGTGTCTAAACAGTCTATGGGGAAATTTGCGCAGAATACCGGCAGAGGGAGCATTCATTTGGCACAAAGTTATAGCGATGTCTGGGATTATGCCAATGCCCCCGATAAAGAGGTCATGGAGATCGTAAATGTAGTAATACTTACGTAATAAAGTACAACAACACTGAATTTGCCACAGATACCTCAAGGGTTACAAACATACCTGTGGCCAGCTTCACAACAGCCTACGCCCGTATAAAACTTTGGGGTCTATTGCATTCTCTTGGGCGGAGAGTATTGTATGCCGATACAGATAGCGTGATATTCACAGAGAGGGAGGGTGAATACATGCCCACTATTGGGGAGTTCCTCGGCGAGCTCACTGATGAGATCAAGGATGAGTATGGGGACAACGCATACGCCGACTCTTTTGCCTCAACAGGACCTAAGACTTATGGGGTACGGGTCAGGGTGGGGGAGGAAATGAAATATATCGTGAAGGCAAAGGGTATTACGCTCAACCATGCGAATCGGGAGGTTGTTAACTTTGAGTCGTTGAAGGATCTAGTATGTTTGGATGAACAACCTCCCCAACTAATTGTAGGCACCCACAATTTTCGGGCGCAGAAGCTGGGGGGCGTGAAGGAACTTAGGGGTACGATGGTGTGCCGTAACACCTATAGGAAAACGTTACCAGATTACCTGGTACCTATGATACCGTACCCTTTGGATACCAATGATGCTTCTAACTCACACGTCTTGTATATAATCGTATCTATTTGTATAATATATATAATATATATATATATATATAACTTGACTATCTCGTTTATTAAATCGTATTTGTAAATATATATAACTTGAATATCTCGTTTTAAATAAATCATGTTTCAAATAGCGTTTCACTTCTCTTTGTTGTTGTGTGTGTTGTGCGTGTGTGTGCGTGAAGTTTCAAGCTCCGCCCACTGTAAGACCGTGAGTCATGCTACTATCTGGGAGTCCCTGCGTGGTCATCGACCGCAGTAAGCCGAGAGATCAGACGTGTATTCAGATCAGACGTGTATTCAAATGGCTACCTTTTAATATTGCTTGTACAACGTTTACGAAATGGTATTCAGTAAAGTGCCAGATGTGGTGGATACCGAAAAACTTCTATTCATCCCTCCTATGCCTCTTTTTAAAAACACATTGGATTGTGCGAAGTTCCAAGATGTACAAATACTCTACGGATGTTCTGGTGAGACCGTTGAAGGCTTTCGTTGCACAGACGATGTGCTGAAGTATACTGCAGAGCTAAACTTTATAAAGTCTCACATACACCGTGAAGTAAAAGAAACAACGCGTGCAGAAGAAGCAGCAGGTATGGATAATGAGTCTTGCTGATGGGTGGTGTTGACAAGCGGTATTACGTCATGCTACACCATGTCGATTACTCATACCCTACGACTGGAAATGTGAATCTCGTGATCATGGACAATCTTAAGTATTTTTTCACTATATTAACGTATATCATGATGAGGTTCGTAGTGAGGTTGTGGCTAGTGCCCTGCGTGAATTTTAACAGAGTTTAGAGACGAGTATCGTTTGAATGGGCAGAAAGGAAAAATATGAACATATGTTCCTCTCAAATAGTGCCCCGAAGTGTGGAGATATTTAGTAAAACATAAATGTTCACTAGTTCTTATCCAAATGTCTGGTGCGTAGGCTGGTAGTGATATTCTTGTACCGGTACAACAATTCGACTCGCGGAACAATCCCATTCACGTATCATCGAGTCAGCCGCCCATCGAACCATTCCTGCCTACCTGCGTGCCTCACACGGCTCATAGTTATCTCAGAGCTTGAGCCGAGTGGACGTGCGCTCCTCGAATACGATGGAACTTCCTTTGAGCAGCATTCTCAACGCCTCGTACGATGTGTCCGTGACGAAATCGTTGCGCGTGTTCAGGCGTAATTCCGGTACCATTAGCTATGTACTGGAAACGGAATGTAGACCGACAAACAAACGGGTTTATTTAAGTATCGAGGAGATGAATAGAATCTTTGTGATAGTTGAGAAGTGGAGTGAAGATCGTTATAAAATACCTGCTAACGTAGGTACAAGAAGAGAGCAGATTAGTGACGCACCCTCATACGCCGTTGTATGTACGTTGTGTATAAATAACGATCGGCCGTGCATTGATATACGGTTGATGTGGAAGAATGCTTCTGATAATAACGCTCTTATTCCTACGCGAAACCGTTTCATCCTCGACAGAATGTTTGAAATCGTCGGATTCCGTAAGCTGAAACCTATATTAGACGCGCGTGTTACGGACATGCTTTATTTTGATACAGTACTTGAATACGCATACACCGCTCTGCTCGATGGGTTTACCGAGTGTAGGGCTGGTGAGAATGGTCTAGTGCTGGATGTTTATTTAAAAAGTTTAGACTCTTTGAAATACCATGAACTTTGGTACAAAGCAATTGATCGGTACAAGGCTGAGCTCACCTACACCGTTCACCCTGAAGAACTATTTCTTTATATAACGCGCAGTTGTCGTAACGATTTAGAAGATTATTTCAATTGCCGCTATGTTGAGTGAGTTCACGATTGAAAAGCTCGAGTCGGTAGAAATAAACCCTCGATTGGAAAAGCGTTCTTATAAACTTGTGTTTAATAATGTAGCTAACGATGAACTCTTTGTGCGTGCTTTTGATTGTATTCTAGACGTGTTTAAAGATGACTTACCAACCGGTTGTAAAGTGGGAACAAAAATAGTACTGAACGATATGAAAGCCCTTCATATCGAATACAGGTTTCCCTATACTTTAAGCGGTGAAATATTATTAAGCCGCATATACTGCGTAATGCAGAGCAATAATGATGTAATTGTAAACTCGATTAAGACCGAGTTTAGTATTTTGAAAAAAAAGTGAATTGTATTTATATTTTGCTTGACATTTCTCCTGTACTGATTATACGCATATTTCTATTGATTTGTGTTTATATATATATATATTTTGCGTGATATTTCTCCTGTACTGTTATGTACATATTTCTATTGAAGTGTATATTTATTTGAAATGTATATTTTATTTTATATATATCCATAATTGTGTGTATATATTTCCTGTACTGTTATATGCATATTCCTCAAATGTATATTTATTTTCTATATATTTATAATAAACAGAATGATGCAATGTTGTTTTACTTAATTGTTATGCCTTCTACTACCGGTATTCGAAATATAATAATGCATATAACGGTATTGCGGTATCTGGCAATATTTAAGCCTTCTAAGCCAACTGGCTGATTATGAGTCTATAATAGTGTATACAATGGTATTGCGGTATCTGGCAATATTTAAGCCTTCTAAGCCAACTGGCTGATTAGGAGTCTATAATAGTGTATACAATGGTATCTGGCAACTCTGTCTTCGATTAAATGAATACATGGCGCTATCTGGCAACTCAAGCCATTTACGCCAACTGGCTGATTAGGAGCCTATAAAACAACGCCAACTCGGCTGATTGTCGTGTGGCCTCGCTGGAGGTAGAGATCTTTTCTCTTCCATCCTCCGAGAAGGTGTCGGTGGTTCTGCTATCGGCATCTGTTGTCACTTTTTTAGGGGACCTGCTTCCTCCTTGTGAGGTTAGTAGGCCTCGGGGTTCGGATCCCCAAATCTACAAAAGAGCCTGCTCTTAACGCCTGCGCGTGCCTGGTTGAGCCCGGGCGCCTGTCTTCTTCTACTCACGCTCTCGTTTCTGTTCCACTCTTTCTCTATTTCTTTCCCATTTCTTCGTCTGTTCCAGTTTCTCTTCTTCACTATCTTCTTTCTTGGTCACATCGACCTGAAGTCTTAATGTGCACTTGGCTCCTGCCAGGTGAACACCTCTCCTTCTTTCTCTTGGGGGCTAACGCCGCCTCCAAGTTTCCCCCCACCCCCCTTTGCAACAACACCCTCCCCTTTGCAACAACCCCCACCCCACTTTGCAACACCTCCCACCCCCTTTGCAACAACCCCCATCCCCTTTGCAACAACCAAACCCCCTTTGCAACACCCCACCCCCATTTGCAACAACCCCCATTTGCAACATTACATAATAACCTGCAACATTCTTGCACTCTCCCCTTTTGCGGCTATACTACTTGACACAACCGCAATGAATGGGTTAATAACTATCTATAACCATTAAGTTATTCATGTATTTCAAATGCCACTGATTACACTGATATACACTAATTTTTGCCTTGGTATAAATTCAACTGATTTTTATGTTTTCGCGTTCGCTGATTTAAAAAAATCGCCTTCATATTGTTCCATTACCCACTGTTTTTGTGGATATATAAATTGACGATTGGTTAGGTTAAGTCGTAATATTTTAGTTAGTTTTAACGTTTTATTTGATTAAATATACGCGGACAAAATTGGGGAACGCAAACTACACTAGGATAATATAAGGTAACGTAAACTACACTAGGCACCACAGGGAGATGTAAACTGCACTTGCTCCAAAATCAATTTAAAAATTAACAATATGTCTATACTATCGATTTTTTGATGTTCAAAGCGGGTAGCATGGACCCATGGACACCACCTCCACCTATATACGCCATTGATCCATAGTATATACTGTATGATTCGAGTAAATTTATACTCTTTAAGCACATGTAAAACTTCAACTTAAATTGTTAAAATAATTGATTGAAAACATTGTTACATTTCCACTGTGATCCAAGTAATCCAAGTAGAGACAAAATATTAATGGTCTGAATAATGAAATATGAAATGCTAATGAAGATGATATTTGGTGTACTCTTGGAAATAGTGGGTCATGTAACAGGGATAACTATAGCTTTACGTGATGTCCGAACACGGCTTGTTACGTCATCCGCACGCAGACGATAATCACCTATACTTCTTCAACACACTCCAATATTACTTTAATTTCGCTGAATTCTGTGAAGCGGTTTTGAGTAATGGCAGAGACGAAGCCCAAATTGGAAGTGCGTTCTGCACGACAAATTTAATAAAGACCAGAATCCAGACGCAGTTCCATAATTACCAACCTTATCTAACATAAACATGTATTAACAATTTAATATATTTTGACCAACGTCAGGATTTGGCAATTTCTGCACGCTTCATTTATTCTAATAATAATAATGTTATTATTAAGGCGACCCTAATAAATTTAATAAAGTTAATAATATGGTTAAAAATTTGCTATTTGGTTAATAAAGTCAATATTTTAGTTATGGGTTAATAAAGTTAATAAAATTATCAATAAGGTTAAAAATTTGCTATTGTTAAGTTAAAACTTTCGTGATTTATTAATAAAATTAATGAAAATGTGTAGTGAAACTACGTAAGCAAATAAATGATTTCCGCTTCTCTGACATGATGTTATAATATGAATTCTGGATTCTTATTTACGTAGAATCAAAGAAAGAAATCATATCCTTCCAACGGGAAGAAATTTCGCCCAAACTACATATATACCAAATTACAAGCAGCACAAGCTACCTCGGCTGCGGTTGGGGGCGCAGCTTTTCTCTATGCTGAAAATTTTTTGGCAAAAGACAAACTTCCTGCCCGAAAATATTGAGAAGTACTTTATGCTTCATTATAATTCAGTCACTAAATAAGTTCGTTAATAGTTAAATGAATGTGGTGTGTTTTATCATTAAGGGTTAGTATTTATCCATAAATAAGTTGCAAATAAAGACTTTTTTTAGGTTAAAACTGAGTCACCTAAATATTATGAACATAATATCAATCACAATAATATGATAAATGGAACTACTGTACAATGACAAATTTAAGGGTTTTTAAAAAATACGAAATAAAAGTAATCACACATTATCCATGGAACCTTTTTTCTTTCTTCTGTTTACATGTTTACATAGTTCGTCGCTTGAGGGTGCCACTCCTGTTATGGCGGCGATAGAATGCCCCTTCAAAATTTTTTTTCCAACAAAATAACTATCTCGTAAACTAAACATTTGCGACGGAAATATTATTGATAAATGTTTTGTACTTGAGACATTAATGTAGAACCCCTCTCAAAATTGTCGGGAAACATTTTGGGTTGAAAAGTAACTAATACCTAAACTTGAACAAACACCCTACAAATTGCTTTAAAACGCGTTTCTGAGAGCCTTAATTTTCAAAATTTTCCGGGGGAGCATACCTCCGGACACCCCTAGAAGCCTTCGGCGCTCGTACCGAACCCCCCTCCAGCAAATCCTGGATCCGCCCCAGATATATATATATATATATATATATATACACACACACAAATTCAGAATGGTTCCCTGAGACAGTTATATGTTAAACACAGACCGTGCATGGAACAAGGAACTCTTCTGGGAAA
This sequence comes from Bathynomus jamesi, assembly GCA_023014485.1. Lineage (NCBI taxonomy): Eukaryota > Metazoa > Arthropoda > Malacostraca > Isopoda > Cirolanidae > Bathynomus > Bathynomus jamesi. The sequence goes on from JAJOZX010012253.1 coordinate 53,857, forward strand.
ATTAAATCCACTATAGTCCGAATACAGTGTTGCCAGATGGAATTTTTAAAAATCTGATAAATCTGATTAAAAAAATCTGTAGAAATCTGTAGATTTATAATATTTATCTAAATAATAATTTTGACATATTTTTATTTAATTTACTGTCTTAAGGTATTATCAATGATCAAATCTTGTATAATATTTTCTTTATTTTTATAAACTTATATAAATATGGCACTTTAACATAAAAAAAAGTAAAGTAAATGAAAGTAAACAAATTGAATTCCGTTACTTTGTGATAAAGGAAATACCTTTTGGTTATTGCTGTAATAACTATAAGAACACCGGAATACTTCTTTAATTCATACACATAAATGAAACCAAAAAAAATCCTTTTTAGATTTAAACAGATAAATATCATTTTTTTCAACAAAAACAAAAACATTCCATGCTACCATGACGTAGAGGGAATATCAACCAATCAGCGCCGATTAAATGATTTAATCGGCATGTATATCGTAGTCAGAAGCGAGTCGACTCGACTTCTGAAACTGAATACCGAGAACATTTGTGTCCTATTGATTGAGACTATAGGCCTAATATTTCCTTGTTGTAAATTTTGGAAGTAAATAATAATGATTGCTTGCTGGATTAAAAATCTGTAGATTATGCATAAATTATTGAAAAAATCTGAAAACCTGAATTGCTTCATAAAATCTGTAGATCTACAGATATATCTGTAGATCTGGCAACACTGTCCGAATAAGTAATGGTAAATGACAAATACCATAGTTTTTCTTTTTCATGATTTTAGCCCGACGTGGGCAACGGGTCTCTCGCAGAGATCCCATAAATATAGCTTCCCTCACCAGCTATCTGCAAAGCAGACAGGATCCAGCTTTGGGACATGGATCTAGGGTTTAAAGCAAGCCTAGATCCCTACATTCAGAACCTCTATATAAGTAAAAGACTCGTTGCATTCACGTCGGGTTGAATAAATCAAAGAAAAAGGGGGTAACTATTGTATTTTTAGCCAAAAAAAAAACAAAACTTAAACCTCAACCGGGACATTGAGCGTCCACTTTTCAAGGCACGTAACACGTCCGTTTAATATACACAAATTCAGAATGGTTCCCTGAGACAATTATATGTTAAACACAGACCGTTCATGGAACAAGGAACTCTTCTGGGAAAATTAAATCCACTATAGTCCGAATAAGTAATGGTAAATGACAAATACCATAGTTTTTCTTTTTCATGATTTTAGCCCGACGTGGGCAACGGGTCTCTCGCAGAGATCCCATAAATATAGCTTCCCTAGATCCATGTCCCAAAGCTGGATCCTGTCTGCTTTGCAGATAGCTGGTGAGGGAAGCTATATTTATGGGATCTCTGCGAGAGACCCGTTGCCCACGTCGGGCTAAAATCATGAAAAAGAAAAACTATGGTATTTGTCATTTACCATTACTTATTCGGACTATAGTGGATTTAATTTTCCCAGAAGAGTTCCTTGTTCCATGCACGGTCTGTGTTTAACATATAATTGTCTCAGGGAACCATTCTGAATTTGTGTATATTAAACGGACGTGTTACGTGCCTTGAAAAGTGGACGCTCAATGTCCCGGTTGAGGTTTAAGTTTTGGTTTTTTTTTGGCTAAAAATACAATAGTTACCCCCTTTTTCTTTGATTTATTCAACCCGACGTGAATGCAACGAGTCTTTTACTTATATAGAGGTTCTGAATGTAGGGATCTAGGCTTGCTTTAAACTCTAGATCCATGTCCCAAAGCTGGATCCTGTCTGCTTTGCAGATAGCTGGTGAGGGAAGCTATATTTATGGGATCTCTGCGAGAGATCCGTTGCCCACGTCGGGCTAAAATCATGAAAAAGAAAAACTATGGTATTTGTCATTTACCATTACTTATTCGGACTATAGAGGATTTAATTTTCCCAGAAGAGTTCCTTGTTCCATGCACGGTCTGTGTTTAACATATATATATATATATATATACACACACATATATGAACCGTACCTAAATATCTTTTGTAGGATGGTTACAACCATGGCCGTAACTACCTATGAGGTCACCGAGGTCCGGACCTCGGTAATTATTTCCTAAAAAAAAAAAAAAAAAGAGACTGAACCGTTCTCCGTGTATGAAACGCATATTACCGCTTTTCTTTTGAAAAGAGGGAGCGTCGAGCGTTTTGTGTTTTGTGTTTAGTGTATAGCTTGGGTTGTGTTTGTAGATGTCATTTTGGTCTGAATTTTGCTCGTCCCGCCGCGCTCGAAAAAAATCTGGACCTCACTAATTTCTAAACCCTAGTTACGGCCCTGGACTTACAACCTGTGCTGGGAGATGATAGCAAGGATATGGTAAGATATGTGTGATAATACCAAGGATATGGTAGCTTTTATGTCATGAATACAGAGCTAAAATGTCAGATTTGTCATAGATATGTTTGTGCTTGATGAAAAATAAAAACTCGCACAAATTGATCTCATAGTCTTAGTAAATCACTTTTCTGCATTAACGATAACATTGTTGTTGTTTTTTGTTGTAAGTACAGTAATTAACTTCATTTCACATAATAAATAATTTTATTTTTCAAATATAGGAAAATATTCCTTTAATTTTCTGACAAATAATTTGAATTATAATTCTATTCATTCATTAAATTTTTTTTGGAAAAATCACACATGACGCAGCGTTGCCTCTTCAAGGGAATTTTCCCCAAATTTATGTAAGAAATAGGCCTACCTGTTGCAAACATTTATATTATAAACTTCTATCAAGCAAGTGAATTTTTAAGTCCATTCATTTAAAAAAAATAAAAAAGTTTGAGAGTTTTGTGCGAATTTTTGTATGAATCTGTGTGAATTTGTGTGAGAAATTGGCCGGCTGAACTCTTGGTGTTTCAAACCTTCCACCCACGCCATTTTCGTACATGTGACCTGAAGGTTCACTTTTTCTTTCATAAATGTCTGCACCTCCTCGGTCGTAAGATCAGGTTCAAATCACGAGTCGGAGATACTAGCAGTCTTCGATGGAACAGCCATAAAACGATCTCTTTTGGCAGCCCATATAATAGTTATAGTTCATTATCGAAACCTTTTTTCATCATTATAAAAGATAATTAAAAATTAAATTTAAAATATTATAAAAATATATTAGTTAGCCAAAGGATTTTTCCAAATTATAAAATTGAATTTCTTTTATTCAAATTTTATTTCTTTAAGGAAAATATTTCTAAATAAAATTCCTGTCAATACATCACTATACTGCATTTCCTATTATTTTTATAATCTTACATACAGTATTATTATCTTATTTTATTGAATTTCAATCGGTTAATTCGGATTTTCATTATTGGATATTTTTTAAAAACCAATAGATTTGTCATATTATTGTGATTGATGTTATTTTTACAGTGTGTTCGAAGTCACTATGCACTTTTATAATCGAAAAGTGCACAGTGACTTTCCGAACACCCTGTATAATAAGTAGGTGATTCGGTTTTAATCTAGAAAATTCTTTATTTGTAACCTATTTATGGGTAAATACTAACCCTTAATAATAAAACATCACATTCATTTAATTATTAACGAACTTATTTAGTGACTGAATTATAATGAAGCATAAAGTACTTCTCAATATTTTCGGGCAGGAAGTTTGTCTTTTGCCAAAAAATTTTCAGCAAAGAGAAGCTGCGCCCCACCGCAGCCGAGAAGCGGAAATCATTTATTTGCTTTCGTAGTTTCACTCCACATTTTCGTTAATTTTATTAATCCATCACGAAAGTTTTAACTTAACAATAGCAAATTTTTAACCTTATTAATAATTTTATTAACTATTATTATTAGAATAAATGAAGCGTGCAGAAATAGCAAAATCCTGACGTAGGTCACAAAATATGTTAAATTGTTAATACATGGTTATGTTAAAAAAAGGTTGGTAATTATGGAACTGCGTCTGGATTCTGGTCTTTATTAAATTTGTCGTGCAGAACGCACTTCCAATTTGGGCTTCGTCTCTGCCATTACTCAAAACCGCTTCACAGAATTCAGCGAAGTTAAAGTAATATTGGTGTGTGTTCATGGGCGCCCGCAGGATTTTTTCCAAGGGGGGGCAAAATTTAATGTATTAATAGGTAGGGACCGGAGCAAGCAAAAAACTTTTGATCCCTTAGGAACAAGCAGGTTAATTCTAAGCAAGTTTAGCGTTGCATTTTCTGTAATGGAAAATGCAAATATATATTGTATATACATACAGTGTGTCCGTAAAGTCATGGTGGGATTTTAAATAGCTATATTATTGCAACGAAACATGATGAGATGAAAAAAAGGCAAATTGAAGAACAACTCTAAAAGAATAACTTTATTTAACGTAGTTCGATATGGGCTCCTCTGGTAGCCCTGCAGAAATCTAGGCGGTGATTCAATTCCAGCCACACACGCCCAAGAACATCAGGAGTGACGGATGCGATAGCTTCCGTGATTCGCTCGTGCAAGTGATGAATATCCCTAATGGGTACACTGTACACGCTTTGCTTGACGTAACCCCACAAATAAAAGTCCAAAGGTGTCAGGTCCGGAGAGCGTGGAGGCCATGGCTTCCATCCTCCTCTTCCTATCCATCTCTGGAAATTTTTCATTAAGGAATTCTCGAACAACGTTGGCATAGTGCGGAGGAGCACCATCTTGCTGAAAGATGACATTATTGTCAATAAATTGGGGTACTGCAAAATGTTCCAACATAGCGAGGTAGTTGTGTGACGTCACAGTGGGTTCCGCGAAGAAAAATGGGCCAATCACTCGATCTCGTGCTAGAGCACACCACACATTAACTTTCGGGCTATTACGCTCATGTTCAACATAGGCATGTGGACAGCCTAGACTAACTACGAGATAAAGGTTAAGCTTAGCCTAGACTAACTACAAGATACAACTTTGAGAGTTGTTCTTAAATTTGGCATTGTTTCATCTCATTATCATGTTTCGTTGCAATAATATAGCTATTTAAAATCCCACCATGACTTTACGGACACACTGTACAATGCACATGATAACAATCATTTATTTTATTTATAACAGAAACATGATAGAATGAAGAAAAAAGCACACTGAAGTAAATGTTGTAGCTAATTTGAAAACGGTGTTTCGAGCATCACCTACACTGCTCATTTGAATAGGAATTGTAGTCGTCTGCGGTCACTACCAAAATTATGAACAACCTTTTCCATAAAATCAGTTTTGTTGGAGTTGATTTTCTCCCGGTGAACAAATAAAAAGGTAGCAACCTTTTATCATGCACACAAATAAAAATTTTCACCCTTTAGGAGGCAGTTGGATACTTTTCAGCAAGTTTAGGATATAAATATTTTCTTAGAAAATATTTAATATATTTTCTTGGCATTTCCAGGGGGGGGGGCAAGCGCCCCCCCTTGCCCCTACCTGCGGGCGCCCATGTGTGTGTTGTAGATGTATAGGTGACTATCGTCTGCGTGTGGATGACATAACAAGCCGTGTTCGGATATCACGTAAAGCTATAGTTATCCCTGTTACATGACCCACTATTTTCAAGAGTACACTAAATATCATCTTCATTAGCATTTCATATTTTATTATTCAGACCATTAATATTTTGTCTCTACTTGGATTACTTGGATCACAGTGGAAATGTAACAATGTTTTCAATAAATTATTTTAACAATTTAAGTTGAAGTTTTACATGTGTTTAAAGAGTATAAATTTACTCGAATATACATACAGTATATACTATGGATCAATGGCGTATATAGGTGGAGGTGGTGTCCATGGGTCCATGCCACGCGCTTTGAACATCAAAATAACGATAGTATAGACATACAGTATTGTTAATTTTTAAATTGATTTTGGAGCAAGTGTAGTTTACATCCCCCTGTGGTGCCTAGTGTAGTTTACGTTCCCCTATATTACAGGGGTGGGGAAACTTTTCAGTACCAAGGGCGAAAATCGATAACATAAACAACACCGCGGGCGTCTGGCAAATTTTAAGCTTATATACAGCGTGTCCCAAAGAAATGTATACCCACTTTGTTCGATAATACCAGCTATGAGGATAATAAATATATTACTTTTTATATGTTTTTTAATAAAGAAGTTTCTCCTGAATCTAAATATGTAATTATATTTATTAAAAATTGAAGAACAAAAAAGTTACAGATGTTTAAATTATTATTATTATTTTCGAGACTTCATGTGCGATATTTTCTAATATTTTAACCGACTGTTTTGAGATACTTATGTTTAGTGTTGATATTGTAGCATAAATGTTGTAATTATTAGTTAATTCAAAAAATTTACAAATTCCATGGTTAAATGACACTTTATCTAAGATGTTCGACGTCTTCCAGAACGTTGTTTTTTTAAGTTTTGCACAGTGCCGTCGGTTTCAAACTTATCTCGTATACGTGCAAAAATATTTGAAAATATCGCACATGAAGTCTCGAAAATAATAATTATAATTTAAACATCTGTAACGTTTTTGTTTTTCAATTTTTAATAAAAATAATTACATATTTAGATTCAGGAGAAAATTCTTTATTAAAAAACATATAAAAAGTAATATATTTATTATCCTCATAGCTGGTATTATCGAACAAAGTAGGTATACATTTCTTTGGGACACGCTGTATATAAGATGTATTTTAAAAAGATTTGCTGGGCTGTAAATAAATAATTTTTAGTAAATAATAAATACCTAAGCGGGCGAATTGAAATTAGCTCGTGGGCGAAATTTCGCCCGCGGGCGAGGGTTTCCCCATCCCTGCGGCCTATATTAACCTAGTGTAGTTTGCTTTCCCCAACTTTGTCCGCGTATATTTTAATCAAATACAACGTTAAAACTAACGAAAATATTACGACAACCTAACCAATCGTCAATTTATATATCCGCAAAAACAGTGGGTGATGGAACAATACGAATGCGATTTTTTAAACCAGCAGACGCGAAAACAAAAATCTGCTGAATTTATACCGAGGCAAAAATCGGTGTATATCAGTGTAATCAGTATATATCAGTGTATATCAGTGTAATCAGTGGCATTTGAAATATATGGATAACTTAATGGTTATAAATAGTGATTAACCCATTCATTGCGGTTGTGGCACGTATGATATGCTACCCCTTTCTATAACTGTACTTCAACAGTTGTTTGACAGAAGTTATTTAACAGTGATCCAGACCAGTGTTCCCAGTGGACAAAATAACAATGTACCAAAAGACACAAAAAAGTATCCATTCAATTTGATACATATATTTTTTTAATTTAATATGACAAGCATATAAAAAATATATTTATGGCAATAAATAAGTAGTAATAATAATAATCATAATATTGTTTATTTTAGAGACAGCCGTGCCTGGTACATATCAAAAGCACAACTATATACAAATATAATAACCCGATTCATTAAAATAGATACAGAGGAACAAGTACAAAAAAGCTCAACTATGGCACAGAAACACGCAAAAATTAGGTCACCAATGTTGGCATCTGAACCATTCTGGCCAAGTGAACATGCAAACAATGTTTGATACCACCAGCTGTACAATTGTCAAAGTCCATCTACACCAAGTTATATTTACGCCGAATGTTCATATGGTTTACTATAATATAGCCATCATAACTCGCATATCTAATCACTGATGCAACAATACCATTGCTTCTACTCCTTAGGGTACATAGCTACATAGCTACCATATCCTACACAGCTACACAACGATTCAACAGGACTGGTGAGGGGAATCTGGTCGCAGGGCTGTCAACCCAGACCAGTGTTTCCACTTTTCAAGAATGAAATTCACATGTCACGTTCCCAGAATCACTGTTCCAGAAAGTGAAGTACGTCACCTCTCCACGCCAGTCTCTGCCACAATTCTTCACTGCTTTCCTTCGAGTACTGAATACACTGAGGAATGAGAGAGGTCACAGAACATTCTCCATCTTTCCAAGCAGCCTGTGCAGCCTACCATCTCCAATGCAGCACTCCTGTTCCAGCAGCATGTTAACCCCCTATGCCCTAGCCATCATTGAAAAATAGATCAGTGCCAGGTCACAAGTTCAGCTCCAGGAGACACCAGATGACAGCACCCAGTTCACCACCACCACGTCTATAGGGGTTGTCCATGTTCCCGCTACTTCATGTACATTCAACTTCTAAGTTTGCCAGCAGCTGCCCTGTAAACAATCAATGAACATATGGGGCCTTGATTGTTTGCTGCCGATGCTGTCCATCAGCGTTGGAGCAAAGAGTGCTTGAGGGAGTACCACCGTATGTTCCAGGCAGCTCCAACCACCAGTTCATAAATGAACCTCACACAGTCCCCACCACCATCGCGTGCAGTACTTTCTCTGAGAGAGATGATGATGATGCTGCTGCTGCTGATGATGCCTTCAAGGCATTGACACATGTGGTCGAGCAGAAGGAGTTGGATAAGACGTATGGGTGTGCAGTATGTACCACTGAGTGTGATGATCAGGTGTCAGTTGAATGTGACTCATGTTTGGTCTGGTGTCACTTAGCATGTGTGGGGAGGAGACAGGCACCCAAAACCCGACAATGGTTTTATCAAGTGTATTTGGACGGGGTAAGAGCAGTGCTTATAACTATTAATCTATCATACCAATTGAACATTGAGGTATTGACTTTTTAATAAATAAAAATTCATCAATTTTTATTGTAATTTTATCATATATATATATAAATTTTTGCATGTATTGTTTTGATTTGCTTGGAATATTTTTAAATTGTTAATAATGAGGTGTGTAACCTTCCAGTAAAGTAAGAACAGTGCTTATGAAAATTAAACTATCATGACTGTTGAGCATTGAGGTATTGACATTTCAACACAAAACTTTATCGGTTTGTCTTGTAAGATGATTTTATCTTGTAAACTTAATTTTCCATATATTAATTTGATCGGATTGACTTTGTATAGTTTGAATAAACTTCCTGATAATATATTATGCTTTTCCTGTTCAGCCTACGCTTGAATAACTCTTGGATATTTGGCCGCGACTACGGCAAATAACCATCAATTTGACAGGGAAGTGCTTCCAGAGAAATAACAGATGGTTATTTGTTTGGATCTGTGTCCCCATGGGGGATACGAAAGTATCATTTGGATCCTTTTTGATATTGGTAGTCCTATCTTACGTCGCTGACCTAAATGATACGAAATGGGTAAATTCTCAGATTTGAGATACTTTTTTAACTTATTTTAACCATTTTCGTACATTTTGCGACAGTGATGAAATGAGTTTATGATTGGCAAATCTAATGACTGGTACGTCTAATGGGTCCACATCTCCACAAGTGGCGACTTTTTGAAGCGATTTGTCTACTCCAATTTGGCTACTATACGTAAAATTTTAACGATATTTTGGCTACTCCACATCTGGCGACTTTTTTACTACTATTTGAAGTGAATTTAGTGACATTTTGTGAGCCTGTGTCAGTGTTGCCACTTCATTGGAATTTCATAGAAATTTGTGAGAGAAATAAGGCTACGTGGGAGGTGTTGTGGGATAACACTCCGACTTGACAATTTGTGTATTTTTCTGTGTGAATTTTCAGGTAATGACAGGATATTTGAAATTGACTTAAGTGTATTTAATTAAAGTAGGGGAAAATTGTATTAAGCAAAGTAGAGAAAGAGAGCTGCTGATCTAAACACAGATAAATCATCATATATATCCCAGAAATTTAATACTTAATGTAGAAATTTTGGCCTAATATTTACAGAATATTTGTATAAGTCATCCGGCAACACTGCATGATTATGTAATCCGTATACACTCACTGCCCACATATGCTGGAGGTAGCTAAAACCCTGAGACGTAGTACCACACTGTTTCATACTGAGCAAGATACAAGTTATTATAATGAGTGCTGAAAAGAAGTTCTATTACACTGCCCAACACCAATTTTGCTGATTTAATTCTAACACCTGTTTTTAGGTAACTTTGGTGTGCTGATTTCAAAAATCACCTTAGTTTTTGCCTATCACGTCAGGTTTTCGAGCAATCAAATACGGATATTTTGGAGATATCGCATTTTGGCAGGGTTATGCCCAATTTTTTTCTTTTCAAAAAATAAGTTTTTACATACTCAGAATCAGCATGGAAAAGTAAACAATTGTGCAGGGAGTGAACTTTAATATACAAGGGTAATATTGACACAAAGTGATTAAAAGTGTTTAAATAAGCAAAAAATGAATCCATATTAAAGCAAGCACGGGACCAGTTTTCTTAACATTGTCTTTTTCGTGTTTTCTTACTTTTCAGTGCTGATAAATTTTCTCTTATAAGACTTCCTAGAATGAGAGATGTCAAGACAATCTCTTTGCAGGCTCCAGCAGTAGTCAGCCATCATATGGGTATCCCATCTTCCTTGGTATCGTTCTTCCATCACTTTGATATCTTGGTGGAACCTTTCACCTTGCTCTTCACTAACATCAAGATTTTCTGGAAATTTATCCAGATGACTGTTGAGATAGTGAACTTTAATGCTCATGTTGCAACCCAACTGCTGAAAGTTTACAAGTAAATCCTTTACAAGATCTTTATAATTTTCAGACTTTTTGTTTCCTAGGAAGTTCTTAACTACTGCCACAAAAGCATTCCAAGCTCTTGCCTCCGTTTCGGTCATTGAGTTACTGAACTGCGGATCTTTCATCAGTTTTCTTATCTGGGGACCATCGAATATACCAGCTTTAAGCTTCTCATCACTAAGACCTAGAAAGGCTGCACATATGTAATTAAAGCAATCACCTTCTTTATTCAAAGCTTTTACAAACTGCTTCATAAGCCCAAGTTTGATGTGGAGTGGTGGAAATCACAGATACCCAAGATTTTAATATGTTGTACATGACCTTTAGATATAATGCACAGATTTGCGTATTCCACAGATAAAATTTTAACAGCAAAACAGCTGTTAATAGGAGTAGTATAGCCGCAAAAGGGGAGAGTGCAAGAATGTTGCAGGTTATGTAATGTTGCAAAAGGGGGGTGGCGATGTTGCAAAGGGGGTGGGGGTTGCAAAAAAAAAGGAAAAAAAGAAAGAAAAAAGAGTACTGGCCTTTGTTGCCAACCTAGGTTGCAAGGGGCATGCAACTTGGGGGCCTCCCCAAAGCTATTCCCCCCAAAGGGCAAGAGAGAAAGGAGGAGAGAAAGGAGGAGAGGTGTTCACCTGGCAGGAGCCAAGTGCACATTAAGACTTCAGCCGAGTAGGCGTTGTTTTATAGGCTCCTAATCAGCCAGAATCAGCCAGTTGACTGAGCCAAGGGAGTAGGGGTACACCTGAAGGAGAGAGAGAGAGACACCTGAAGAAGAGAGAGACGCCTGAAGGAGAGAGAGAGAGAGAGACCTGAAGGAGAGAGAGACGCCTGAAGGAGAGAGAGAGAGAGACCTGAAGGAGAGAGAGACGCCTGAAGGAGAGAGAGAGACACCTGAAGGAGAGAGAGACACACCTGAAGGAGAGAGAGACACACCTGAAGGAGAGAGAGAGAGACCTGTAGGAGAGAGGAGTTCTCCCCCAAGTTATTTTCGTTTTCCTAACCTAAGAGGCCACTAAGGGGTTTTACCAAAGAGCCTGAAAGAGAAGGACCAGAGGTCCTTCCTCGGCTGGGAGCCGAGGTGGAATGAATCTTTCACCAACTTCGCGGTCTTTTATAAGCATCTATTCTGGCTGAATTGCCAGATAGCGCAATGTGTTCAGTTGCTGAGTTGTCAGATCGCACCATGTATGCAGATGCAGAGTTGCTACATCAAGCCATGTAATCGGGTGCTGATGTGCCAGATTGCACCATCAGATAGCGCCATGTATTCCAGAAATATTAATCATCCATTGTGTAACACAATATGACGATAGTTATTCCAATTAAATTCTGTTTAAATACACCTTTATTAATTGCATACCTTTCCAGTTTTTTTTTGCAATGATCGATTGCTAGATATATATTATTTATATATATATATATATATATATATATATATATAATATATATAACACATTCTTTTCTTATGTTAGGTAAATATATATATATATATATTTATTTTATAACATTTAATTTTAGTTTAGAAGCAAATTTAACATTAACTTCATTGAACTTAAACTTTTCGAAAACAAATAACAGTTTACCTTCGAAAACTTCATAATAGAAAATAATTAATTTTATGGTTAACTAGTTTATTTCGTTTACTATAATTATGTATATAGTCTTCTAAGCAGCTTATGATATATATATATATATATGTATATATATATATATCTGAATTCTTTCAGCTAAAGAAGCCTTATGTATAGAATTGGTTGTGTAATAGCTGATATTAAACTCTTTTAACATGTTCTGGAAGCACAGCTTATAATTTCCTTCCCCATATCCAATAGCACTTCAAGACATTATTGTATAGAAATAAGGTAACACAAGTACTACAAGAAATAAATCCTAAAATAATTATATAAGACCGAATTAATGGTCTGGCGTGAATCCAATTAAACTCTGTTTATAAACATTCGAATATCAGTGGGGAAAAACGAACGGAATTGAAAATTTATGAAACAATTCGACGATCGTCTTCCCCAAACCCGTATATATATATATATATATATATATATATAGAGAGAGAGAGAGAGGATCTGTAGTTAATCTTACGCAAGGTATGAAAATCAGGAAAAAATGCCAAATGTGTATTATTTTAAAATGAAACTAAACGCATATTAAATTAAAACAAATGAATTTTGGCTTTTAAGAGATTTATTTATTATAAGAATTTAACTACTCGATGTAAGAATTATTATTAAACGCACGCGAAACTGTAATTAATAATTAATGTATTTTTTCTAACGAAGACTGAGTTACCAGATACCACTTTTTACCATTATTATGGTGAGTTGTCTCCAACTAAAAGATTTCGTTGTGAACAGCAGCTCATAACGAGAGACCTTCCCCACAATCCCTGATAAGTCTCCCTTCACTTCAAATGAAGAGAAATTATGAAACATACGCTTGTCTGTGCACAAATCATATAAAAAACCATAATATATTTATATAGTTAATCAATCGAGCCCATCTATATATAGATGTTTATAATATAAAAAACCATAATATATTTATATAGTTAATCAATCGAGCCCATCTATATATAGATGTTTATAGTGTTTTACAATAGATGTATATAGTGTTTAACGATTAGGTCCATCAAATACTGTTTCAGAAAGACTTACGTATGACTTAAAAATATATTATTGATATGCCTAACTTAAGATCAGGATGCTTTTATAGTTTACAGCATCTTTTAAAAGTTTAACTACCAAGTTATAAATTAATTATCAACCGGATTGATTAAAAGTAATGTCAGCTTTCAATATATTTTAGTAATATAACAGAATTAACAAAGTTACCCAATAAATAATTCGTTAGACAGAAAATGAATTTTTATAAGGGATGCCCAACTAATTATGACGCATATTAAATTAAAAAATAATAACAAACGTAAATAAAGCGTATATTAAAAAATTTTTCGTTTTATTCTTTCCTTATTGATAACTTATTTAAACTAATCTCTGTATATGTGCTTATTTAATCACAATGATTTAAGTTTAAAAGTAAAAACTGTTTTCTGTGAAAACATGATGATAATTATTTTATTCTGTTCTTCGGAGGAGCTTCAATTCGGTTGCCAGATACCACTTTTTACCATTATTATGGTGAGTTGTCTCCAACAAAGACTTCGTTGTGAACAGCAACTCATAATGAGAGACCTTCCCCCCCAATCCCTGATAAGTCTCCCTTCACTTCAAATGAAGAGAAATTTATGGAGAGAGAGAGAGTTTTGTTCAAATAACGGGATATGCTTGTACGAGTTTACAATTACATCATTATTGCTCTGCATTACGCAGTATATGCGGCTTAATAATATTTCACCGCTTAAAGTATAGGGAAGCCTGTATTCGATATGAAGGGCTTTCATATCGTTCAGTACTATTTTTGTTCCCACTTTACAACCGGTTGGTAAGTCATCTTTAAACACGTCTAGAATACAATCAAAAGCACGCACAAAGAGTTCATCGTTAGCTACATTATTAAATAGAAGTTTATAAACACGCTTTTCCAATCGAGGGTTTATTTCTACCGACTCGAGCTTTTCAATCGTGAACTCACTCAACATAGCGGCAATTGAAATAATCTTCTAAATCGTTACGACAACTGCGCGTTATATAAAGAAATAGTTCTTCAGGGTGAACGGTGTAGGTGAGCTCAGCCTTGTACCGATCAATTGCTTTATACCAAAGTTTTATAAGAAACACCAAATAATTGTCCCCTAGCGCAATTGGAAAGGTTTTCACCCCACCTTAGACCCACAGTTTAACATTAGAAAATTCTGAAACCTGACTCAGTGCCAAAAAAGAAACACCAAATAATTGTCCCTAGCGCAATTGGAAAGGTTTTCACCCCACCTTAGACCCACAGTTTAACATTAGAAAATTCTGAAACCTGACTCAGTGCCAAAATGAATCACCAAATAATTGTCCCCTAGCGCAATTGGAAAGGTTTTCACCCCACCTTAGACCCACAGTTTAACATTAGAAAATTCTGAAACCTGACTCAGTGCCAAAAAAGAATCACCAAATAATTGTCCCTAGCGCAATTGGAAAGGTTTTCACCCCACCTTAGACCCACAGTTTAACATTAGAAAATTCTGAAATCTAACTCAGTGCCAAAAATGAAACACCAAATAATTGTCCCCTAGCGCAATTGGAAAGGTTTTCACTCCGCCTTAGACCCACAGTTTAACGTGGATTCAGAAATACATCTCGTCGATTGCTCACTATTTCATCGAGATAATTAAAGCTCAGGACCTGCATTGTCTATAAGATCTGTGGCGCGTGGAGCCTTCAGAAGAGGTGCCAGATACCATTGTATACATTATCATGGAGAGCTGACAGACACCATTGCTCAGGTACACAGTTGACAGATTGTACCATTTATTTTCTTAAAAGTTGGTTTAGAATTCCGCTAGTAGGTTTACAAGGCGTAACATGTTGTAATTAACCAAAAGAATTAAGTAAAACATCATTGCATCATTCTGTTTATTATAAATATATAGAAAATAAATATACATTTGAATGATAATAGAAATGAGGAATATGCATATAATCCGCAAATATAACAGTACAGGACACACACACACACACACACACACACACAAAGGAGAAAGTGAAACGTACGTTGATTGAAACATGATTTATTTAATAAAAGAAATATTGAAGCTATATATATATATTTACAAACACGTGTAATAAATAAGTTAACAACAGACACATCAATGGTTATATTCAAGACACATATATTTACAAACGTGTGATAAATAAGTTAACAATTGAATTTCTGTAACCCGAGAGACGACTGACGGAGTCATTACAAGCTCGGCTCCTTGTAATGACTCCGTCCGTCGTCTCTCGGGTTAACATAATTTCATTTGTTAACTTGTTTATTACACATGTTTTTAAATATATGTCTTGAATATAATCATTGATGTGTCTGTTGTTAACTTATTTATTACACGTGTTTGTAAATATATATATAGCTTGAATATTTCTTTTATTAAATAAATCGTTTCAATCAACGTTTCACTTTCTCCTTTGTGTGTGTGTGTGTGTGTGTGTGTGTGCGTGCGTTTGTACAGGTGAAAGAACAGCAACGTGATTCATGTTACTTCCTGGAAATGCCCTGTGTGGAGCTTGATAACGACGTCAGAACGACATTGTATAAAGGCAGGCGTAACTTTCACTTTAACTCATTACAAGATTGGAAATAGAGGATAGAGTCGTGTTAGTTAGCTCTCTGTGCCTTGACCAATTCCTAGGTGGTGAACATGATATCTGACGTTCCAAACGGGTTTGAAGCACACAAGTTGATAAATATATCGCTCGGTAAAATTGCATCCAGACGTTCCAGAAGAGCTGGTGCATCTTTGCATAAATCATTATTAATTGCCACTGTGTTACATAAAGCCCGTTTTGTTTACTTAGAAGCAACACATAATTACCCCCACACAATATTTTCCCCGCCACAAGGGCAACCTGAGGAGATTGTCCCCGACCCACCTCAAGCGTCCGCACCATTACCTGAAGTGTCCGTTACCCCAGTGAGCCCTCTCGAATGTGGTGTCAATAAAATCAACCAAGATGATTATTCACCCATTGAATGCATTAGTGAAGAGTGTAAATCTAGATTAGAAGGCAACGACTGTGAAGTAGACTCGTGCAGTGAATATGGTTGCAACGAAGCCTTGCACCATACCAGAAAAAGACAGAGAGTTTCTGATCAGGAAACAAAGGCTGCAGTTTACTCAATTTTATCAAAACGATTCAAAGATAATTTAGAACATGAACAATACTCAGGCTGTTATTTCAGCGACTAAAATTTTGTGTTGATGTGGATTCGATTTTACCTCTTGTCGGTGCTCTGAGCAGACAGGCTAACGACGAGATTTTGCAGCATGGAAGATGACTACATAACTTCTCTCGTGATCAACTTGGAATCCTTGAATTTCTATAAAATCAGTCCAGTCGGTCTTCTTGTCGAATCTATTTTAAAACCGGTATTAATTCGTGAACATAGGCTAAAAGTATTTAATAGAATGCTTTCTTTAAAGTATTAGGTTTCTGTTGTTTGTGATCACCAAATCTAAGCATTTGTTTTTTCTTGTGTTTTCTGTTATTTCTTGTGTTAACTGAATATCTCGTTTATTAAATAACTCATGTTTCAATTAGCGTTTCACTTTCTCCTTTGTGTGTGTGTGCACAGGCGAAAATTCTAAGCTCCGCCCACTGTAAGACCGTGAGTCATGCTACTATCTGTGATTCCCTGCGTGGTCAGTCGACTGCAGTAAGACCGAGAGATCAGACGTGTATTCAGAAGAAAAATCAGACGTGTATTCAAATGGCTACCTTTAATATTGCTTGTACAACGTTTATGAAATGGTATTCAGCAAAGTGCCAGGATGTGGTGGATACTGAAAAACTTCCTATTCCCCCCTCCTATGCCTCTTTTAAAACCACATTGGATTGTGTGAAGTTCCAAGATGTACAAATACTCTACGGATGTTCTGGTGAGGCCATTGAAGGCTTTCGTTGCACTGACGATGTGCTGAAGTATGCTGCAGAGCTAAACTTTATAAAGTCTCACATATACCGTAAAGTAAAAGAAACAACGCGTGCAGAAGAGAAGCAGCAGGTATGGATAATGAGTCTTGCGGATGGGTGGTGTGACAAGCGGCATTACGTCATGCTACACCATGTCGATTACTCATACCCTACGACTGAAAATGTGAATCTCGTGATCATGGACAATCTTAAGTATTTTTATCACTGTATTAATGTATATCATGACGAGGTTCGTAGTGAGGTTGTGGCTAGTGCCCTGCGCGAGTTTTTAACAGACTTTAGAGATGAGTATCGTTTGATGGGCAGAAAGGAAAAATATGAGCATATGTTCCTCTCAAATAGTGCGCCGGTGTGTGAAGATGTTTAGTAAAACATTATAAAATGTGCCTAGTTCGTGAAAATTATCCTGAAGAACTATTTCTTTATATAACGCGCAGTTGTCGTAACGATTTAGAAGATTATTTCAATTGCCGCTATGTTGAGTGAAGACGTGCTCACGATTGAAAAGCTCGGGTCGGTAGAAATAAACCCTCGATTGGAAAAGCGTGTTTATAAACTTGTGTTTAATAATGTAACTAACGATGAACTCTTTGTGCGTGCTTTTGATTGTATTCTAGATGTATTTAAAGATGACTTACCATCCGGTTGTAAAGTGGGAACAAAAATAGTACTGAACGATATGAAAGCCCTTCATATCGAGTACAGGTTTCCCTATACTTAAAGCGGTGAAATATTATTAAACCGTATATACTGCGTAATGTAGAGCAATAATGATGTAATTGTAAACCCGATTAAGTGCGAGTTTAGTATTTTGAAAAAAAGTGAAATGTATTTATATTGTGTGATATTTCTCCTGTACTGATATATTGAAGGATTATATGCATATTTCCATTATTATTGAAATGTATATTTATTTCTATATATCGCCATAATTGTGTGTGTGTGTGTGTGTGTGTGTGTGTGTGTGTGTGTGTGTGTCCTGTACTGTTATATTTGCGGATTATATGCATATTCCTCATTTCTATTATCATTCAAATGTATATTTATTTTCTATATATTTATAATAAACAGAATGATGCAATGATGTTTTACTTAATTCTTTTGGTTAATTACATCATGTTACGCCTTGTAAACCTACTAGCGGAATTCTAAACCAACTTTTAAGAAAATAAATGGTACAATCTGTCAACTGTGTACCTGAGCAATGGTGTCTGTCAGCTCTCCATGATAATGTATACAATGGTATCTGGCACCTCTTCTGAAGGCTCCACGCGCCACAGATCTTATAGACAATGCAGGTCCTGAGCTTTAATTATCTCGATGAAATAGTGAGCAATCGACGAGATGTATTTCTGAATCCACGTTAAACTGTGGGTCTAAGGCGGTGTGAAAACCTTTCCAATTGCGCTAGGGGACAATTATTTGGTGATTCTTTTTTGGCACTGAGTCAGGTTTCAGAATTTTCTAATGTTAAACCTTTCCAATTGCGCTAGGGGACAATTATTTGGTGTTTCTTATAAAACTTTGGTATAAAGCAATTGATCGGTACAAGGCTGAGCTCACCTACACCGTTCACCCTGAAGAACTATTTCTTTATATAACGCGCAGTTGTCGTAACGATTTAGAAGATTATTTCAATTGCCGCTATGTTGAGTGAGTTCACGATTGAAAAGCTCGAGTCGGTAGAAATAAACACTCGATTGGAAAAGCGTGTTTATAAACTTCTATTTAATAATGTAGCTAACGATGAACTCTTTGTGCGTGCGTTTGATTGTATTCTAGACGTGTTTAAAGATGACTTACCAACCGGTTGTAAAGTGGGAACAAAAATAGTACTGAACGATATGAAAGCCCTTCATATCGAATACAGGCTTCCCTATACTTTAAGCGGTGAAATATTATTAAGCCGCATATACTGCGTAATGCAGAGCAATAATGATGTAATTGTAAACTCGTACAAGCATATCCCGTTATTTGAACAAAACTCTCTCTCTCCATAAATTTCTCTTCATTTGAAGTGAAGGGAGACTTATCAGGGATTGGGGGGGAAGGTCTCTCATTATGAGTTGCTGTTCACAACGAAGTCTTTTAGTTGGAGACAACTCACCATAATAATGGTAAAAAGTGGTATCTGGCAACCGAATTGAAGCTCTTCCGAAGAACAGAATAAAATAATTATCATCATGTTTTCACAGAAAACAGTTTTTACTTTTAAACTTAAATCATTGTGATTAAATAAGCACATATACAGAGATTAGTTTAAATAAGTTATCAATAAGGAAAGAATAAAACGAAAAATTTTTTAATATACGCTTTATTTACGTTTGTTATTATTTTTTAATTTAATATGCGTCATAATTAGTTGGGCATCCCTTATAAAAATTCATTTTCTGTCTAACGAATTATTTATTGGGTAACTTTGTTAATTCTGTTATATTACTAAAATATATTGAAAGCTGACTTTACTTTTAATCAATCCGGTTGATAATTAATTTATAACTTGGTAGTTAAACTTTTAAAAGATGCTGTA
Source organism: Bathynomus jamesi (assembly GCA_023014485.1). Classification (NCBI taxonomy): domain Eukaryota; kingdom Metazoa; phylum Arthropoda; class Malacostraca; order Isopoda; family Cirolanidae; genus Bathynomus; species Bathynomus jamesi. The sequence continues at coordinate 73,587 of JAJOZX010012253.1, forward strand.
AACTATAAAAGCATCCTGATCTTAAGTTAGGCATATCAATAATATATTTCTGTCATACGTAAATCTTTCTGAAACAGTGAAATCATTGTTGAAATGCTTTATTTGATGGACCTAATCGTTAAACACTATATACATCTATTGTAAACAGTGGCGGTCCTAGCTTACATGACGCCCTGGGCGAACCTCACCTTCAGCGCCCCCCCCCCCCTGTTCGCCAACACACACACATTCGAATCCCCCCAAAATAAAGGACAGACATAACTCTTTCACAAAATAACTTTTTATTGGACTAATTGTTGGAACTTCAGAACCAAAACAAAGACTCAAATTTCTGAATTTTACAAATCCTTCATCACGTAAATAGAATAACTCACTTAAGAGAATGTAATTATGATACTATGAACAGGAAAAATACAAATTAAATTGCACAACTGCCATAAATAAACTAGAGAATCAAATTTCTAAATTGTACAAATGCTCTATCACATAAATAGAATAAGACACTTAAGAGAGGGTAATTATTATGCTACACTTTGAACAAGAAACAAAATAAATTGCACCACAGCACAACTGCCATCTAAAGCCTGACTCTTCTTACCTTCCTTGATGCAAAGTCATGAATTAAATCATCATATGAAATCTGCTCAGCAATTGTATGATTTATACTGATGATGGCCAGACCGGTAAGGCGTTCCTGTGACATAGTTGACCTCAGGTAGGATTTGATGAGCTTCAGCTTTGAAAAGCTCCTCTCTGCTTCAGCAACAGTGACTGGAAGAGTAAGACCAATTCTGAGAGCAGTCCACAAATTTGGATATATTTCAGAGAGCTCCCTTTCATGGATAAATGTCAGCAGTTCAAGCAAGGATATGGTCTTTGATGGCAAGTCAGGCAAGTTCTTCAGCTCCTGTGCAAGCTCTCTGCCATCCAAGTCAGATTGTCCCTTAAAGTGTAGTGTAGTACTAAGGTTCACACATTGTTCTGTCAGCTCCTCAAATGTGAGATTTTGGAAATGTGTCAGCACTCCAAACTTCTCTCCCACAATTTCCAACGTGGAAAATCTTTCCTGAATGGCTGATGTTGCAGCATCAACCACTGCATTGAAAAATGTCACCTCCAGCTTCTTCAAAGCATCAATCAAGGGCTCATCAGATGCTTCATAGGAGAAGTGCCGCTTTGTGGACCTCAGCCGTTTTTGTTTTAACACAGCCTCCACATTCATTTGTTCACAGATATCTGTGGCTGCCATTTGTGCAGCCACAAAACCTGTTGCCCTGTAATTGCGGAGACCTCTCTCTGTTTTTTTTAGGAGATTTACTGCAACATCAACGTGCATGCTAGGAGACTGCATCTGCTTGCTCACATGCTGAATTTGGCACAACAGGTCATGCCACACCACTGAACAAATGGCGAAGCGGTATGACCCAACCTCCTCTGACAGAGATTGAGCCTCGACCTTTATTACAGAGTCTTTGGTGTGGTCCCTCACCTCGATCAGTGCATCTCTCACTGCAGCTGCCTGATATCTCAGGGGCTCCACACTCTTGATCTTGCTTTCCCACCTTGTATCAGACCACATCTTCAATGTGATGTTCACATGTTTTTTCAAAATGGCCCATCGTTGTGTGGAGGCTGAAAACAAGTTGTAAAGCTTCTGCAAGATGCCAAAGTAACTTGTGGCATCAATAGATCCCTTAGCAGCATCGGCCACAAGCAAATTCAGAGAATGAGCCCCACATGGAACAAACAGAGCTCTGGGATTAATTTCTAGGAGCCTGGATTGAACACCCTTGTTTTTTCCCCTCATGTTGGCCCCGTTGTCGTATGATTGTCCTCTACAGTCCATGAAAGGAACTTTTAGCTCCTCCAGTCTCTTCAGAATCAGAGATGCCAAATGTTGACCAGTGGACTCCTCTGCCTCCAAAAACCCCATGAAATGTTCCTTTATATGGGGCTTCCCCTCCAGTGACACAACCCGAATCACAACTGACAACTGTTCAGTGTGGCTGATATCTGGAGTGCAATCTAGAATTATTGAAAAAAACTTTGATTGTTTGATGTCGCTCACCATTGCTGAAATGGTCTTGCTGCTCGACAAATCAATGAGTTCGTTTTGTATGTGGTGGCCGAGGTAGCTGGTGTGACTGGAGGTCCCTTTTTGGACACGGTTAATGTGCTCTTGCATTATAGGATCAAATTGTGCCATCAGTTCAACTTCTTTCAGAAAATTGCCATTTGATGGTGAGAACAATTTTTCTGTATGTCCCCTTAGTGCCAAATTCCTAACTGCCAGAGAATGCACAATAGCAGTGAGACGTGTCAGCACCGCTCTCCATCTCAACTTCTCAGCCTCCAGAAGTGCCATCTCCTGCTTGTCAATGGTCTCCCCCTTTCTCATCCTCACTGCCAGTTCTTTCCAGATTTTCATAGAATTTAGGTGTTCTGAACTGTTGTCATGTGATGTGAGCAATGAGCTTGCATGCTTCCAGTCCGAGAGTCCCAAACTTGTTAAATTTATTTTCCTCTTGGAAAATAATGTACAACAGAAACAGAAAAGGCTGTTGTTTTTTAAGGAATAGACCAACCAACTTCTGGTTATATTTTCCCCACTAACCAATGACTTCCTGAAGTATTGATGGTGGAAACTTCTTCCGTCACTGTCGTTTCTAGGGAATACAAAGTCAGATGGTACTTGACTTGGTCCCCTGGAAACCAGTTGTGTCCGAATTCTCTCAGTCAGAACTGAAGGCCAGTTAGCAGGGTCGGTGGACAGAGACTCATCCTCAGGAGGCGATTCTGCTCCAGGCATTTCTAATAGAAAGAACAAGAGCATTACTCATTAGTATACACACCTAAGTTAGATAACACATTATTCACAGCACTTTGTTATGGTGGTGGTGTTATGGAATTATGGTGGTGAAACACCACACATACCCAGTAACCCAGACCCAGTGATAATAACATTATAATTTATAACTGTTTGCAAAATGCTTTGCAGGGATGCACACACATACACATACACACACACGCACACACTCACAGACATATGTGCACACAAACTCACCTGAAGAGTCCTGCCGGGGAGAAGTAGAAGCAAATGGGTCTTCATCCTCAGGATCAGACTGCATTTGTGGAGACATATGTGAGGCTGAGGAGGTAGATGGCTCCTCAGCCTCAATAATGGCAGAAGTAGACGGCTTCTCATCCTGGCTAGTGGCAGAGGGTGTTCCAAAATATTTCAAAAGTGCCCCTGCAAATAGTAAAATAGAACATAACAGACCAATGCATGAATAGGCTAGTACAATTAATTTAACATGTTATTAAGCACAATTTATTAAACTTTTAGAATAGGAAACAAATGAATAATACAACCTCCTTGGTTAATGGCTAATTATATACATAATAGTACACTTCAAATGACTCAGAAAGCTATATCACAAAATAGCAGTGCAATATAGCAGTGAAGAGTAGATGACATAGCTCTATACCTTTATCTTTTGCTCGTTTCTCCTCTTCTTCTTTCCTCTTTTTTCTAAACTGAGCACCTGATAGCTTTGACCTCTTCTTATCCATTTGCGGTTATTTGACAGACCTTAGTGGCTTAGTGTGAAGATTCGTTCTGTAATAAATAATATACATTTCACTATTTAACCAAACCCAGAAAAATAACATTACATATGTTAAAGTATGGGCCTTTATTCCCAATAATATTAATCTGGAAGCATTTTGCATTGTTTAGGTCTTTTATGGGAAGGTTTATGGAAAATGCAATAGATGGTTTTTTATTAATAAAAATATATTTATTGATCTTTTATTATTTATTTTATTTTATTTTTTATTTTTATTTATTTCTTTATTTATTTATTCTTATTTTTATTTTTATTTTTTTTGCAGGCGCTCATGCCGCCCCTCCACAAATGCCGCCCTGTGCGGCTGCCCATATTGCCCATATGAGGAACCGCCACTGATTGTAAAACACTATAAACATCTATATATAGATGGGCTCGATTGATTAACTATATAAATATATTATGGTTTTTTATATTATAAACATCTATATATAGATGGGCTCGATTGATTAACTATATAAATATATTATGTTTTTTTATATTATAAACATCTATATATAGATGGGCTCGATTGATTAACTATATAAATATATTATGGTTTTTTATATGCTTTGTGCACAGACAAGCGTATGTTTCATAATTTCTCTTCATTTGAAGTGAAGAGAGACTTATCAGGGATTGGGGGGAAGGTCTCTCGTTATGAGCTGCTGTTCACAACGAAATCTTTTAGTTGGAGACAACTCACCATAATAATGGTAAAAAGTGGTATCTGGTAACTCAGTCTTCGTTAGAAAAAATACATTAATTATTAATTACAGTTTCGCGTGCGTTTAATAATAAATTTCTACATCGAGTAGTTAAATTCTTGTAATAAATAAATCTCTTAAAATCCAAAATTCATTTGTTTTAATTTAATATGCGTTTAGTTTCATTTTAAAATAATACACATTTGGCATTTTTTCCTGATTTTCATACCTCGCGTAAGATTAACTACTCTCTCTCTCTCTCTCTCTCTCTCTCTCTCTCTCTATATATATATATATATATATAATATATATATATGGGTTTGGGGAATGATGATCGTCGAATTGTTTCATAAATTTTCAATTCCGTTTGTTTTTCCCCACTGATATTCGAATGTTTATAAACAGAGTTTAATTGGATTCACGCCAGACCATTACTTCGGTCTTATATAATTATTTTAGGATTTATTTCTTGTAGTACTGTGTGTTACCTTATTTCTATACAATAATGTCTTGAAGTGCTATTGGATATGGGGAAGGAAATTATAAGCCGTGCTTTCAGAACATGTTAAAAGAGTTTAATATCAGCTATTACACAACCAATTCTATACATAATGCTTCATATATATATAATATAATATATATATATATATATATCATAAGCTGCTTAAAAGACTATATACATAATTATAGTAAACGAAATAAACTAGTTAACCATAAAATTAATTATTTTCTATTATGAAGTTTTCGAAGGTAAACTATGTTATTTGTTTCGAAAAGTTTAAGTTCAATGAAGTTAATGTTAAATTTGCTGCTAAACTAAAATTAAATGTTATAAAATAAATAATATATATATATATATATATATATATAATATATATCTAGCAATCCGATCATTGTAAAAAAAAACTGGAAAGGTATGCAATTAATAAAGGTGTATTTAAACAGAATTTAATTGGAATAACTATCGTCATATTGTGTTACACAATGGATGATTAATATTTCTGGAATACATGGCGCTATCTGATGGTGCAATCTGGCACATCAGCACCCGATTACATGGCTTGATGTAGCAACTCTGCATCTGCATACATGGTGCGATCTGGCAATTCAGCCAGAATAGAGGCTTATGAAAGACCGCGAAGTTGGTGAAAGACTCATTCCACCTCGGCTCCCAGCCGAAGAAGGACCTCTGGTCCTTCTCTTTCAGGCCCTTTGGTGAAACCCCTTAGTGGCCTCTTAGGTTAGGAAAACGAAAATAACTTGGGGGAGAACTCCTCTCTCCTTCAGGTGTCTCTCTCTCCTACAGGTGTCTCTCTCTCCTTCAGGTCTCTCTCTTCTCCTACAGGTGTCTCTCTCTCCTTCAGGTCTCTCTCTCTCTCTCTCCTACAGGTGTCTCTCTCTCCTTCAGGTCTCTCTCTCTCTCCTTCAGGCGTCTCTCTCTTCTTCAGGTCTCTCTCTCCTTCAGGTGTCTCTCTCTTCTTCAGGTCTCTCTCTCTCTCCTTCAGGTGTCTCTCTCTTCTTCAGGTCTCTCTCTCTCTCTCCTTCAGGTGTACCCCTACTCCCTTGGCTCAGTCAACTGGCTGATTCAGCCAACTGGCTGATTCTGGCTGATTAGGAACCTGTAAAACAACGCCTACTCGGCTGAAGTCTTAATGTGCACTTGGCTCCTGCCAGGTGAACACCTCTCCTCCTTTCTCTCTGGCCCTTTGGGGGGAATAGCTTGGGGGAGGCCCCCAAGTTGCATGCCCCTTGCAACCTAGGTTGGCAACAAAGGCCAGTACTCTTTTTCTTTCTTTTTTTCTTTACCCCCCACCCCCATTTGCAACACCCCCACCCCCCTTTGCACCATTACATAATAACCTACAACATTCTTGCACTCTCCCCTTTTTCGGCTATACTACTAATAGGTCTCAAAAATCATCAATTTTGATAAGCGCCCTTCATGGATCACCCAAAATAGGCATATTGCATTGCACGAAAACCTGATGTGATGTAGAAAATCTAAGATGATTTTTTAAATCAGCACATCAATATTATCCAGAAAAAGGTCTTAGAATTAAATCAGCAGCAAAAATTTTTTTTTTTGTTGGGCAGTGTTATCAGAGGTATCGCTTAGTTTGGGAGAATAACGCCAGATTCAAAGGTAAGCAAATGTATAGAGATTAATTTATAGTTTTTTCTATGCTATATTTTTATACTATGTACTTTATAATGTATTTTACTATATTCTGAATATATATATATATATATATATATATATATATATATATATATATATATACATATATATAATATATATATATATATATTAGGGTGTTTCATACCTATAGGGTAAAATAAAAATGAGCTTGGAGTTTTAATCCACACGTTTCTCCGTATTCTAAAGAACAAGAAAACACGTTTGTGCAAGTTTGAACCAGATCGCGCTGCATTTAGAGGTCCCCAACTTTGACGACTTTTTGTCAGTTCATTTCTCGCCTGCCTGCAGTGAAGACGGTTTTCTTCGTCACTTGAGCGGTTCGTGTTGTATAGCCTATTGGACAACTATGGAGGTAATTATATATGCTACTAATTATCTCATTTTACTGTGGTATTGAAATTTATTATTATTTAATTTCTGTCATTTTACTGTGGTAGTGATATTTATTATTAATATTACATGAAATTAATTAGTCTGTTGCATATTGGACAACTAAGCTGGTAATTTATGATACTAATTAATGTAATTTTACTGCGGTATTGAAATTTATTTAATTAATTTTATTGTCAAAGAGAACGTAGTGTACACGTATCAGTTTTATAAATAAAGAAAAGCAGTAACTGGGACTCGAACCAGTGTCATAGCCGTTTGGCGGCATCGCTCAAGTCTGCGTACACAGCACGCTATCCACTCCCTAGATGGTGTAGTGGATAGCGTGCTGTGTACGCCGACTTGAGCGATGCCGCCAAACGGCTATGACACTGGTTCGAGTCCCAGTTACTGCTTTTCTTTATTTAATTAATGAAATTAATTACGATGTGAAATTATTTCTGTGGAATTATTTAGTTTGTTTTCTTTTCCAGGTGTCTACCAGAGCGAAAACAGAAGTGTTTCTTATTGGCCAGACGGATGCGAACATCACATCAAGTGGCCTTCCAACTCAGTTGCAAGTACTCAAAAAGTACTTTTACCACCAAAAGGAGCAAAAATTTGGACGTACTAAATGCCTGAACCTGTGCCTGGATGCCTGTCTCATATTTTGGGAGAGAGCGAGAATCCCCATGATGCGTCGAGATTCGGCCTTGAGGAAGATGGAATCCCTTCTCAAGGAATACGACCGGCTTGTGAAGCACAAGTCACATAAAGCAGAGTCCTTCCGAGTGAAGGAGGCGATGTTCAAGGAGGCAATAGCGAAGGAGATCATGGACATTGCTCATTCACAGGCTAAGGAAATGATGAAGAATCAGGAGGACATCCACTTTCTCGACATGCAGCGTGAAGATCCAAATTCCTGCAGCATGGGCCCTGTTGACATGAAGCTTCACTATAAGGAGATTAGGAAGAGGAAGAGGCTGGACAAGATTAAGGAACAACAGGAGAAGGCCAGGAAGGAACAAGAGAGCTGCAGAAGATACGGGGGCTTTAGTGATTTCAACTTCGTCAGAGACTGACTCAGATGTCGTTGACCCAACCGTGGAAGTTTTTCCATCCTCCTCCAAGGGAAATACCAAGAAGCGACGCAGGAATCTGATCTCACAGGATGTGACGACTACCTACGATCGGCTGAATATTTCGTACCGCGATTCAGCTATGTCGTACGCTGCAGCGGCTAAATCACTAGGTTTTGACTTGGATGAACTGTCCATTTCTGCCAGTACCATGTACCGCACACGCAAGGCTCTCAGGAAGGTGGCTGCTGAAAGTTATCAATCCGACGAAGTTTGTCCTGGTCAGCCTCTTGTCTTGCATTGGGACGGTAAGCTCCTACCTGACAATGAGCAAAGGAAGGAGAGCGTTGACCGGATCGCCGTCCTCGTCTCTGGCGACGGCAAGGAGAAGTTGCTCGGCGTTCCTAAGGTGACGTCCGGAACCGGCGAGAAGATAGCGCGAGTTTGCTTGGATTTGGTCAAGGAACACAGGATGGAAGAGCGCGTGCGGGGACTGTCTTTCGACACGACAGCGTCGAACACCGGGATTCATATCGGGGCCTGCGTCCTGATTGAGAAAGGTCTTGGCAGAGAACTCATGTACTTCCCCTGTCGGCATCACATCTATGAAGTCATCCTCAGCTCCGTCTTCAAGCGTGCATACGGCCCTTCAAGTGGCCCCGATATACCCGTTTTCAAGAGGTTTCAGGCACAATGGAAGTTCATCGACCGGTTGGACGTGCGGCCGTACGATTTTGCTCAAGTCAATGACTCTATGAGGGAACTGAGGGAGAAGTCAGTCCTGCTGGTGAGAGGGATGGTGAGCACGTCGCATCAGCGCGATGACTACAAGGAACTGCTACAGTTGGTTCTCATCTTCCTGGGAGAAGCAAAAGTGGTGGATTTCCCTCTCAGAGCCCCTGGCGCTTACCATCACGCTCGATGGATGGCGATAGCCATCTACTCCTTGAAAGTAATTCTACTGAAGAAGCAGTTCAAGATGTCGAGTCACGAGTTGGAAGCTCTGACAGCCGTAGGTCTCTTCGTGTCCCTCGTCTACATCCGAGGTTCGACTCGTGCTGCAACCTCAAGCAAGGCTGCCGCAGTTGATCTGGAATTTCTGCGTGACGCGGAAGCCTTTGCCATGTCGGGATATTCGTGTGTTAACGCTGCGCAAGAAGCCATGTCTCGACACCTATGGTACATCTCTGAGACTCTTATTGCCATGGCGTTCTTCGACGCAGATGTGGCAGATGAAGAAAAGGCTCAGATGGTCGTCAGTTTGGGTAAGCCCGCATCGAAAAAGGAACTCAAGCGACCCCAAGGGAAGAACGTCAGGAATCTTGCCTCGAAACACCTGGCGGAGTTCGTGACAGGAAAGACGATGGCTTTCTTCCATGCATTCGACTTGGACACAGAATTCTTGAAAAAGCCAGTTGCCGAGTGGACTGAAGTAGAGGGCTTCAAGCAAGCAGCGGCAACTGTTAACAAAATCTCTGTCGTCAACGATCGGGCCGAAAGAGCCATCGCGCTCACCAAAGAGTTCAACTGTTCTCTGACGAAGAACGAAGAGCAGAAGCAGTATTTGCTCAAAACTGTGATGCAGCATAGGGCGAAATACCCGAATAAAACCAAGAAGGATTTCATGGACAAATGATTCGCAAGAAGTGGTTATGTTTTTTGTATCTTTGTGAAAATGTGTAGTGAAATGGTACTCGTTTGTTGAATAAAAATTCATTGACAGATTTTTGTTTAATTTTTTCCGTTTATGATCTGCCAGAGCATCAAACTGGGGACCCGTAAACTTTAAACTATTGAATTAATACTTCGGTTTATCAGTCTCCTCAGCAAATGGAACAAGGGGATCCATGTGGATTAAAATTTTTCCAAACTTTTAATTTATGAAACACCCTAATATATATATATATATATATATATATATATATATATATATATATATATATATATACAGGGCGTCCCAAAAAATGTATACACACTTTAAATATTATAAAGGCAGTGTTTATTAAAATACATTTCATTTTCAAAATGTAATAGAATCTACAGACATTATTTAATTGTTTTGTCAACGCCTGTTTTCAAACTGACGTCCGTTCTGGTCCAGGCACTGCTGATAACGCGAAGCAATGGAATCGCAAACATCACGAAACATTTCGTTTGGTATTTGTGTGCATTCTCGTTCAATGGCTGCTCTCAATTCAGCGACTGTTGCAGGTTTTATAGCGTAGACTTTGTCTTTTAAGTATCCCCATAAAAAAGTCTAGTGGTGTGAGGTCTGGTGAACGCGGAGGGTATTCTACGAAACCCCTTCGTCCAATCCACATCCACATCGTGCCAAGTACCACTCGCAATACTCCACTCTTCGGTCCGGATCATCTTCATTAATAGCATGGACTAATCTTGGAATGTAACTTTTCCATTGACAGCGCTTCAAAATGCGTTGGACAGACGATTCTGAAATTCCTACCTCACGACTCGCTTGCCGCACAGATTTTCTTGGACTTTGGTGATACGTTTCCAGTACTCTTTCTTGCTTTGTGGGGCTTGTCGATGTCCGTGGTCTTCCGGAACGCTTCTTGTGGACATTCTGAACAGTTCCATCGGCTTCAAACTTATCTCTAATTCGAGTGATGGTAAGTCGCGTTGGTGGATCTGTTTGAAACTCCCTCCTAAACTGTCTTTGCACTTCAACTGCGTTTTCACACTTCCAGTAGCATTTTAGAATGAATTTCCTTTGTTCAAAGCTTAGTCTGACTGCCATTATTAATTCTAATGAGTTTAACTTGGAAAGAAAGAAACATCAATTGAGCTATCAGCTGTTAAAGTGTGTATACATTTTTTTGGGACGCCCTGTATATATATATATATATATATATATATATATACACACACACCTCTAAACTAGAAAGCCCCCCTCCGAAGGCTAACTGATTGAACATACAAGTTATTTTACAAACAACACTACAAGCATGTTATATCCCCTTTTGTTTCATTTGCTTCAGATCGTTTGTCGACCCTAGTCGAACTTAGATGTAAAAGCTAATAAACTTGGGTAATTGTTACTTTTCAGCCCAGACTGCCATTTCTTATGAAATCTAGGCTTTTCTCTTGGTTTTTGATATGATTCATGCGAATCTGACCTTCATTTCTGTCGGAAATGACCAGTTGTTAAGATATACCCCATCCCCTACCCCATCAATATTGGCGAACTTGTGGGGACTCTTTTTGGGGGGGGGGGGGGGGGGTGAAAAACTAATTTCCAACAAAAATGAGGGTAAGAATGTCATGAAACACCAAAAACCATGAGAAAAACCTAGGTTTCATGGAAAACCTAACCTAACCTAACCAAAGATAAACATGTAAAAATTATCTTATTGGTCTTGATCATCGGGGTCAGAGTCGCTGTCGGTCTCAATGTGGGGAAGTATCCGTGGAGCAGTGCGGCCACGAATGGGTGGGTAAAGCTTGGCGGCCTCTTTAAAGAAGATGTGGATTTCATGGTGACCAGCCGCTTTCAAGAACAGGTAACGGCCCAGGTACTGCTGTAGGAAGGTTGACCTGATTCTCTTTTTCGTGATCCACTCTTTGATATCCCTCCACAATCGTTCGATATTTTGCGTATGGATCTCTGGCCGTTGCGGGTCAACAAAGTTCTCACTATGATTAACAGAGTAGTGTGTGTAGCCCTCGTTAGTAAGTGATGTATATGCAGACCAACAATCACTGATGATGATAGAACCAGGCTTGATGTACTGTTTAATTAATGGCACAAGCGTTGCTTTATTACGTTTCTGAGGGGTATTAGTAGCAGCGTCTACTAAAGGAATTACAAATTTCTTTTTCGAAACACGCTCAATACCACCAAATAACCACGCCTGAGTCAGCTCCCGTCCTAGGTTGTACTTGCGGTGAACGACGAGAGTTTCGTCTATTTCTACGATAACGCCGTCGCCACCAATTTGTTCTTGATTGTTGAACCAATATTCAGACACTTCACAGCAAAAACTGCGCCAGTCTATACTTGTTCGTTTTGATATTTGCAAATTATGTACAACGCTCTCATGATTAAATCTCTTTTCAACCCAAAAATACACAAAACACACAATTTGCAAAGGTTGTAAATGGATTCCTTCAAGAAATGTGCCGTGATAGTCTGAAACACAGTAATTACAATTACGGCGTTTCTTAGTCTTTGGGATAACGTAGCTACCGGTACACCGCCACTGATGTCTGTCTTTTCGCAAAATACACTCGCGGCCACAGGTTGGACACACTACATTTGAAGGGAGAACGCCATGCGAGCGAAGAAAATCGAGGCGTGTTTCGTTATTTTCAAAACAGTGTGAAAATGCGAGCTGGAACGGGAGGGCACTGGTTGCACTGGACAGCCATGTCGATTCTGAATTTGAACTGAAAACAGGAGATGAAGGAGGAAGTAGATCGGTCGGTGATTTGCTGGATTAGGTCACGTGACGGAATAAAGGCCTGTGATTGGTTACCTCTAAAATGTTTACATAGTTCGTCGCGAGATGGTGCCACCTGTTATCGCGGCGAGAATGCCCCCCTTCAAAAAAAATTTTTTTCAACAAAATAACTATCTCGTAAACTAAATATTTGTGACGGACGGAAATGTTATTGATAAATGTTTTGTACTTGAGACATTAATGTAGAACCCCTCAAAATTGTCGGGAAACATTCTCGGTTGAAAAGTAACTAATACTTAAACTTGAACAAACACCCGACAAATTGCTTTAAAACGCGTTTCCGAGAGCCTTAATTTTCAAAATTTTCCGGGGGAGCATGCCCCCGGACACCCCTAGAAGCCTTCGGCGCTCGTACCGAACCCCCCTCCAACAAATCCTGGATCCGCCCCGAATATATATATATGAAAAATTATTTCACGAAAGTGACACGTGAAAAATATTTATGATGAATAAAACCACGAAGGGAAAAGAAACACAAAGGGGTGCTCAAGCGCTTTCGTCTAATGACATCCTCAGGAACACTGGAGTGAAAGGACAGATCAAGGCAATATATAGGTTACAAAAATAAACATACATACATACATATTCATATATATATACATATATATATATATATATATATACACACATATACATATATATAGTAAGCATAGAAAAAATTGTGGGAGGAGCAAACATTTGTATGGGAGATTGACACTTTTAGCACTTCAGCCGACATTCAATATAAATTCAAATGGCTTGTTTATGAAACAGGTCACAAAAGAATAAAGAAATAAAAATAAATATAAATATAAATTGAGAAAAAATTAATTACAAAATAGTGCCTTAGTGATATATATGTCACAGCCTAAATAACCATAAAGAAATAAACCGGCAAATAAAAAAACCACAAATATATATACATACATATATATATATTATATATATATATATATACACATACACATATACATATATATAGTAAGTAAAGAAAAATTGTGGAAGGATAAACACATTTGTATGAAAAAAAAAAAAAAAAAAAAATGACACTTTTAGCACTTTGGCCGACCTTCAATATAAATTCAAATGGCTTGTTTATGGAACAGGTCACAAAAGAATAAAGAAATAAAAATAAATATAAATATAAAAAGTGCCTTAGTGATATATATGTCAGCTAAAATAACCATAAAGAAATAAACCAACAGATAAAAAAAACAAAAATTGTAAGTGGAGTCTACAAATTCAAGCTCAAAAGGGAAGTTTACAATCAATTTAATAGATGATGCCAAATTGATATATATGTCACAAAGAAATAAAGAAATAAACCAAAAAAAAAATAAAAAAATAATAGAAAATAATAATAATAAATTGAAAAATAAATTTTAAGAGAGGCACACCAATTTATAAGGGAAAAATTACCACAGGTTTTTTAGTTATTGTCTGAATCATGCATATTATAGTCACAAACGAATAAAAAAGTACAAGTAAATATAAATTGGAAAACAAAATGATGCCTAGATGATATATAAAGAACCATAAAAATATATACAACATATATACGGTATATATACGAAATATAAACGCAATATATACAGAATATATATATATATATATATATATGCATAAGGGAAAAAAATTACCAAAGATTTGTTTTTATAATTATTGTCTGAAAAAACGGTAGGTCGCAAAAGAATAAAGAAATAAAAATAAATATAAATTGAAAAAATTACAAATAATACACCTACACATGTATACCCGCATAACCAAAAATATATACATATACACACATATATACAAACACACACACACACACATATATATATATACACATACAAGCTTGACCTTCGCGAAATGAGAAATCATCGCGCAGAACCTTTGTGAGGTTGTAAGGTAAGGTAAGGTACATACACATATATATATATATATATATACACATATATATACACATACATACATACATACATATACACACATACATACATACATATACACACATATACATACACACCCATTTAACTGCAATGACCACACACATACTCACATACACATACATACATACACATACACGCATACAGCAAAAAATTGAAAAATAAAATTGTAAGAGAAACCTACAGATTTATAAGGAAAAAAAAAAGACAAAAACAAATTTTTACCAAAGATTTAACAACCTGCCCTTTTTGTTTAAATCCATTCTGAGGAATTCAGAGCAACGGGATCGAGTTGAAACAGACCTTTACTCATGTAAGGTATTTGTAAGTTGAATTATAGCCGACTCAAGAATATTTCTATTAACAATGTTGCTAGAGTGAAACAAAACTGAAACATTATTCCAATCAATACAATAGGATAACTCTGACAAATGGACAAAAAGGGCACTGGACAACTGTCCCGTTCTAAACGGAATATTGATGCTGTTTTACACGCGTTTGCAAATCCTTTCCCGTCTGACCTATGTAAAAGGAATCACATTGCTTACACCCAATTTATAGATAATGCCTAAATTATTGGTAGGGCTATTTTTTACTATGATGTTTTTTCACAATATTGTTATATGAAAAAACTACACTGATATCCAAAAGTTTAAGTACATTAGCAATGCCTAAGAAGCCCGGGAAAAATGGAAGTACTAAAATATTCTTTGACAAGGTGCGAGTGTTATTATTCACACGATAGAAGGTTCGTTTAGCCTTATTAAGACAAGATTCCATGAACGCAGATGGGTAACACAACTCACTTCCAATACCGTTGATATTTTCCAATTCGGCATCGATGTATTCCGGACTGGCGATCCTAAGAGCGCGGAGAAACATTGAGGAAAATATGGCCTTTTTAATAGGGGTGTCATGTCCAGAGTAAAAGTGTACGTAGGACAAATTGTTTGTTTTTTTCCGATAGATACTAAACTTAAAACCCGGGCTATCCCTATGAACACGCACATCCAAAACGGGATTGAGTTGTCTTGTTCCACTTCTAAAGTAAATTTAATGGAGGGGACTTGGTCATTTAACTGAAGGAGGAAGTCATCCAGGTCACGATTCATGGGCCAGATACACAAAATATCGTCGACGTACCGCAACCAAGGGATGCCAACCCCCAGGATTCTCGGAATGTAAGTAATTTCAAAAAACTCCATATAAATATTGGAGAGAAGGGGGCGACAAAGGGTTGCCCATGGCCATCCCAAAAACTTGTTGATAATGCTCGCCATTGAAAGTGAATTTACAATCCTTGATACAAAGCTTAATAAGCTCCAAAACAGTGTGTGCAGGTAATGGTAAATCATAGTTATGTAATTCTCGGGCGAGAAAGTCAAGCATATCATCAATCGGCACTTTTGTGAACAATGAACAAACGTCGAAACTGATCAATCTATCGTTGGTATTAATGCGAACATTATTCAATTTTTCAGTGAGATCCATGGAATTTTTTACGTGTGAATCCGAGACAGTTCCAAGAATGGGGGACAAAACATTAACAAGCCATTTGGAGAGTTTATAGGTAATAGAGCCCACCGAGCTAATAATAGGGCGCATAGGGTTACCCGGTTTGTGGGTTTTAATAAGATGAATGAGCTGCTTCAGGACCCCGCCACATACGTGAAACTTAGGAAGAACCCACAGGATGATGTCATCAAATCATTCAATAGTGGCTTGAAACGCATTCTCAAAGATCATAAGGACTTAATTCAACTTTTTTTGTCCACTTCACCTGCTCTGCCTTACCTTTATGGTCTTATTAAAACCTATGTGATTCCTTTTACATAGGTCAGACGGGAAAGGATTTGCAAACGCGTGTAAAACAGCATCAATATTCCGTTAGAACGGGACAGTTGTCCAGTGCCCTTTTTGTCCATTTGTCAGAGTTATCCCATTGTATTGATTGGAATAATGTTTCAGTTTTGTTTCACTCTAGCAACATTGTTAATAGAAATATTCTTGAGTCGGCTATAATTCAACTTACAAATAACCTTAACATGAGTAAAGGTCTGTTTCAACTCGATCCCGTTGCTCTGAATTCCTTCAGAATGGATTTAAACAAAAAGGGCAGGTTGTTAAATCTTTGGTAAAAATTTGTTTTTGTCTTTTTTTTTTTCCTTATAAATCTGTAGGTTTCTCTTACAATTTTATTTTTCAATTTTTCTGTATGCGTGTATGTGTATGTATGTATGTGTATGTGAGTATGTGTGTGGTCATTGCAGTTAAATGGGTGTGTATGTATATATGTGTGTATATGTATGTATGTATGTGTGTATATGTATGTATGTATGTATGTGTATATATATATGTGTATATATATATATATATAATATATATATATATATATATATATGTGTGTATGTACCTTACCTTACCTTACAACCTCACAAAGGTTCTGCGCGATGATTTCTCATTTCGCGAAGGTCAAGCTTGTATGTGTATATATATATGTGTGTGTGTGTGTGTGTATATATGTGTGTATATGTATATATATTTGGTTATGCGGGTATACATGTGTAGGTGTATTATTTGTAATTTTTTCAATTTATATTTATTTTTATTTCTTTATTCTTTTGCGACCTACCGTTTTTTCAGACAATAATTATAAAAACAAATCTTTGGTAATTTTTTTCCCTTATGCATATATATATATATATATATATATATATATTCTGTATATATTGCGTTATATTTTGTATATATACCGTATATATGTTGTATATATTTTTATGGTTCTTTATATATCATCTAGGCATCATTTTGTTTTCCAATTTATATTTACTTGTACTTTTTTATTCGTTTGTGACTATAATATGCATGATTCAGACAATAACTAAAAAACCTGTGGTAATTTTTCCCTTATAAATTGGTGTGCCTCTCTTAAAATTTATTTTTCAATTTATTATTATTATTTTTTATTATTTTTAAATTTTTTTTGGTTTATTTCTTTATTTCTTTGTGACATATATATCAATTTGGCATCATCTATTAAATTGATTGTAAACTTCCCTTTTGAGCTTGAATTTGTAGACTTCACTTACAATTTTTGTTTTTTTATCTGTTGGTTTATTTCTTTATGGTTATTTTAGCTGTCACATATATATCACTAAGGCACTTTTTATATTTATATTTATTTTTATTTCTTTATTCTTTTGTGACCTGTTCCATAAACAAGCCATTTGAATTTATATTGAAGGTCGGCCAAAGTGCTAAAAGTGTCATTCCCCCCCCCCATACAAATGTGTTTATCCTTCCACAATTTTTCTTTACTTACTATATATATGTATATGTGTATGTGTATATATATATATATGTATGTATATATATTTGTGGTTTTTTTATTTGCCGGTTTATTTCTTTATGGTTATTTAGGCTGTGACATATATATCACTAAGGCACTATTTTGTAATTAATTTTTTCTCAATTTATATTTATATTTATTTTTATTTCTTTATTCTTTTGTGACCTGTTTCATAAACAAGCCATTTGAATTTATATTGAATGTCGGCTGAAAAAATCACATACATGACGCGGCTTTGCCTCTTCATGGGAATTTTCCCCAAATTTATGTAAGAAATAGGCCTACATGCTGTAAAAAATTATATAATAAACTTCTATCAAGCAAGTGAATTTTTAATTCCATTCATTTAAAAAAAATAAAAAAGTTTGAGTTCTGTGCGAATTTTTGTATGAATCTGTGTAAATTTGTGTGAGAAATTGGCCGGCTGAACTCTTGGTGTTTCAAACCTTCCACCCACGCCATTTTCGTACATGTAACCTGAAGGTTCACTTTTTCTTGCATAAATGTCTGCACCTCCTCGGTCGTAAGATCAGGTTCAAATCACGAGCCGGAGATAATAGTTATAGATCTTTATCGAAACCTTTTTCATCATTATAAAAGAGAATTAAAATATTATAGAAATATATTAGTTAACCATAGAATTTTTCCAAATTATAAAATTGAATTTCTTTTATTAAATTTTTATTTCTTTAAGGAAAAAGTTTCTAAATAAAATTCCTGGCAATACATCACTATACTGCATTTCCTATTATTTTTGTAATTCCTACATATAGTATTATTATCTTATATTATTGAGATTTTCTCATAAGAAATAAGAAATTTTGCAACCTTCCTTCGGGGAGTCAAAAAAAAAAAAAAAAAAGTGGTGTTAATAATCCAGCAGGGTTCAAGCACCTTAAACAGAAAAAAAAACCCATTTGTTTGTCTGATCTTGCGTTATCTTTATTTGGTATTTTTTAAAATCTCTTAAATTTGTCATATTATAGTGATTTATGTTATTTTCATAATAACTAGGTAACTCGGTTTCAGTGATGTAGGTCTCGAGATCGGTCTCGGTCTCGAGACCCAATCAGGGTTGCCGAAATTTTTTTTGGCAAGTGTACCAAAACTTTAGTCAAAAGGTACCAAATCTCGCAAAAAGGTACCAAATAATTGAAAAATGATAATAAATGCTTTAAAACATATAAAGATGTTAAACTAACCTTATTTTTTAACGGTCAATCTCACGTTTCGGCCATTATCCAAAACTTTCGTTCACAAAACACTTTTTTATATATAAAAAGACGATATATTTTGATAAGTTGAGACAATAAAATAAAACTAAAATCCAGCAATTAAAACAAGATTTTTATTTTGGCGACTTGAACAATGAAGGCATTTTCCAGGATAATTCTGGCCATTTTGATCCTAAAGTGCTCCTGCACCAAGATCGTAGTTTATAATATATTGTAATTCGAATGTACCCTGTACCGACCATTCTTTCTACTACGAGACGAAACGAAAATTAAAATCCATCAATAATAATTTTTTTCTTTTCCATTCAATAATGAACCAAATTATAGTTTTCTAAAGGATAGTTTTTAGACATACATTAGCGGTTTTTGTTTGTTTCGACAAAACTTCAAATAGTACCAAAATTTTCGGCCGTCGTACCAAACGTACCAGAGGAGGCAAAAAGTACCACATTTGGTACGAACGTACCAACTTCGGCAACCCTGGACCCAATTTGCAGATCTCGGTTTCGATCTTAACAGACGCGGTCTCGGTTTTTCTCCCCGAGACCTTTCGAGACCGTAATGAAAAATACATGTTATTGGCATACTCATGTTGGTGGCTTGGTTGAACAGACACAATTCAGAATGTTTATGAAAGTTTGTAAAAGTAAGGGGCTCTAGGCAGACCCGGATCTAGGGGTGGGCTATGTGGGCTGCAGCCACGGGCCCCGCATTTGAGGGGGGCCTCCAAATTTGGAGAAGTTTTCCCCAATGTCTTAAATGCATACAGAATGTACTTGTCATTGATGGTGACCAATTGTACCGGCGAACGGAGTTTTTCTAAGTTAAAGCGACTGAGATGTTGCACACGTTCAACAATGAAGCAAAAGCGATTACAGTCACTGGCAATTCTCTGTGTTGAACATGCTCTGGCCAAAGAAGTCGATTTTCGAAATATTATTAATGAATTTGCACAAAAAAAGGCTCGTCGGTTCAATCGGTTGCCAGCTCATAATCAGTAGGTAGGTGTGTATAAAATTATTAATTCAGGAAAATATAATATGTAAAATAAAGTAAAATATTTGTAAAGTAATATGTTTGTTCTGAAAACTAAATAAATAAAGTAAAGTAATATGTTTGTTCTGAAAACCTTTAATTTTCCTCGTAAACAAAGCTTATAATCCTTATACAATAAAAATTGTAGCCAAGGGGGCCCCCAAAAAAAATATTAGCCACGGGCCCCCATTCTTCTAGATCCGGGCCTGGCTCTAGGTAGTCACTAATCAGTCACCCTGTTTTAAGTTGCCACGTTTGTCTTGCGGGTGAGTGGATGTTGAATTAATGTCATATATATATTATTTAGACCTTATGCTACAGTAATTGCCATGCCTCTGTTTATAGTGCCGATATGTCAATTTATTTTTCATAGAAATGGTGTTGGAAAAATGCTATACAGGAAACTCAAACACGGAGAATGAGCAGATACAGAGAGACAGCGCTCATTCTCACAGCAGCGATGACGAAATAAAACAGTCAAACCAAAGTTCCGAGACTAATGGCAAAATATCAAAGCTATCGGTCCAAGCAGAAGAACATTGAAACTGGGAAGATTTTGAACCGCAGGGAACAGTTGCGGCGGTACCTCTTAGAGATCGATGAATATCATATTT
Source organism: Bathynomus jamesi (assembly GCA_023014485.1). Classification (NCBI taxonomy): domain Eukaryota; kingdom Metazoa; phylum Arthropoda; class Malacostraca; order Isopoda; family Cirolanidae; genus Bathynomus; species Bathynomus jamesi. Next base: position 94,171 of record JAJOZX010012253.1, read on the forward strand.
TAGACAACTGCTCTCCATTAAAGTTTTGGCACCAGAAAAGGGATAAATTTCCATCACTGGCCAATATTGCCATGACGGTTTTAAACAGTGCCTGCCTCTAGTGCTCCAATTGAGCGTGTATTTTATCCATGGAGGCATAATATTGAGGCCCCACAGAAGCCGAATTTCAGCAGATCTGAGCATGCTGATGTTCCTTAAGTGTAATGAGCACCTATCATGCTTTAAAAGTTTAAATAAATGCACAAGTTAACTTTAGTAAATTTATCGGGTCGCCTTAATAATATTATTATTATTATTATTATGTTAAATTGTTAATACCTGGTTATTAGGGTGGCCCACTTTTCAATTTTTTTTAAAAGTATAGGTTATCGTAGTTTTTCCCATTATTTGGCACTATACTAGCACATTGGTACCATTTTTACAAAAATTGATCAATATTTAGGGGTCTCGCATCGACCTTGAAATTACGTTTTTTTTTTTAAATGCGTACTTTTTAACTTTTTACTGAATCAAGATAAATCATTAAGTAGGCATGTTTTCTGAATCCTCTTAATGAGAGAAGTCGTTTGGTGTGCCTTCCAATGTCATACGACTAACGGTTTAAAGGTTGTGCCTGTATACAGGTAATACCAATGTGCTAGTATAGTGCCAAATAATGGGAAAACCACGATCACCTATACTTTTCAAAAAATCAGCAAATAGCAGACAAATAAGGAAGAAAGAAAACAATAACTTAAACAATCACTTTTGCATTGTATTGACCACTATCACACGTCACTGGCTGCAACGTTGTCCCTCTGTGCTATGTCATCGTGGCGAGTGATGACTTCTTGAAGTCGCCGAGCTCTTTCCGGTTCTTTTCCACCACTTGCAGAAGATCCTGCAGTTGTGCCTCGTCCTTTGTGACCGTGTTCGCATAGTCTTGTATCAGTTGGACTCCTCTTTCAGCGACGTCATTGGTGACCTGGAGATTAGAGATCACATCCTTCAGACGACAAAAGTCCTCGTTCTCGTCCCAACTTATCATTTGGCAGGGTGAGCCACGAAGACCCATACATCTTCAGACCTGCAAATAAGAACCAGGAGGACTCGTCGATCAGGTCGGGGGAGTAGCGTCATCTCGTCGACTGAGACGTTCTCGTATGTGAAGTCTTTGGGTACAGGGAGGTGGACAGCTTCTCTGCCATCTGTTGCTTCACAGTGCCATCCACCTTGTTGGCTGCATAGATCAGCCACTTCCATGCAGGTGCATTAAGGATGCGGCGAGGAAGATTGACACACACACACTTGGCTCTTTCGGCAGGGGGAACGCTAGTTCTGTCTCCGACTCTCCTGACATGCCAGTATCATCATTCTCCATGGCCTCATCTCCGGTTTCGTATGCACTTTGAGGTTTGCGGCTCCTGGCGAGGACGTTTTCTTCCTTCCTGTAGCTTTCTTTTTACAGCGAAAACTTTATCGTTCCCGCTCATCGTTGCCACCCGAGGACCACGTTGATCGAGGTAGAAGTCAATGTCTTCTTTCTTGTCCTTGTCGGACAGCAGTCGATTCTTCTTTATATCTTCGACAGCGTCAGATACTCCTATATCCCACAGCTTGTCCACACTGTCCGAAAACTTCTGCCGTTTTCCTCCGGCATCAGTTTCTCGTTTTCTGCTCTTTTGGAGTAAGTGCCACTCTTTCCACAATGCCTCTAGCTTCCGTTCGCATTTGAGCTTTGTGATTGTTTTAATGCGGGCCATGTTCCAAAACTTTAAGACGTTGTTTACGGTTTCTTTGAATGCGTCTTTCCTGTTAGCAGTGTACTGGATAACACTGAAGAAGTATTGCAAAACCTGCCGTGTTGTTGGCAATTTGCTACCACTGATGGAGGACGACGGTTGGCCAACTAAAAAAATTTCCGAGGCCGATCTTAGAGAAGGTAGCGATGTTATTTTCGCCTTTCCTTTTGATGACTCTCTATTTGTAGCTTCAAGAGTTCTTCCAGTTATGGTTGCCATCGATTTGTCCATGACAAAGGATGAGGAACTCAGACAGAATTTCAAAATGTTATGATCTGCAAAAAAAGAAATAGGTTAGGTACCTGGCACAGGCATAGTGCATTTTCTAATTACCTATATACATTATACATTCCGCCCGGGTATGGTGACTCATTTTTTTGAAAAGTATAGGTGATCGTGGTTTTTCCCATTATTTGGCACTATACTAGCACATTGGTATTACCTGTATACAGGCACAACCTTTAAACCGTTAGTCGTATGACATTGGCAGGCACACCAAACGACTTCTCTCATTAAGAGGATTCAGAAAACATCCCTACTTAATGATTTATCTTGATTCAATAAAAAGTTAAAAAGTACGCATTTTAAAAAAAACTAGTAATTCCAAGGTCGATGCGAGACCCCTAAATATTGATCAATTTTTGTAAAAATGGTACCAATGTGCTAGTATAGTGCCAAATAATGGGAAAAACCACGATCACCTATAGTTTTCAAAAAACATTGAAAAGTGGGCCACCCTACAGTCTACACATAACGATATTGAAACATGTCAGAGTGTACGAAACATAACAATCGGCAAGGCCATACGTAAAATAAGTCTCGTGTACACTCGTAAACATTGTCGGCAAAGCAGAGTTTGTTAACAGTTTGCGGAAAGAATTGCTGGAACACAAAACGGGTTGTAACTCGGAAACAAAGCGATTTCGGGCATATGTTTATATAAACTTTTTTCATTGTTTTCAGGTCCTGAACCCATCCTGAAAGTGCGTCCCACATGTTATGAAACACCCTGTGTGTATATTATATATTATATATATATATAATATTATATATATATATATATATATCTATATATATATATACACTTTAGGGCTCGCTAACAATTTTTTTTAAAGAAATTCAAAGAATATACCGGTAACAGTCTTTATAATGAAATAGATCGATCGACAGACAAAACGATAAATAAATATACAATTTTCAACCTGTCAGAATTGATTTCGCGCGAAGTGCTAGCGCTTTCCTGGTAGAGAAAATATCACTAACGTGACATACTGGGCAGTGGAGTTCAAATACAAAATGTCTGGTGGGAACGAGATCGGGTGTTTGGGTAGGTCATGTCATTCATAAACATGTACAGTACTGTTCTTTGGCAAGGGGTATTGCCCGGCTGGAAGAATGATTCAGACTGCTAACAAAAATTTCCATTAAGGCTAATGGGGCACGATCCCTGATAAGGTCAGTACATATGACAGCATTAAGTAGAACACCTGGGTATACTGGGTATATTAGGCAGTTATACAAGGCAATCGACGTCACATTTATTGTCGGG
>JAJOZX010012254.1:0-25000 GCA_023014485.1 Bathynomus jamesi
TTTATCAAGGGTCATAGAAAATCGAACTCCTTTACTCACTAATTTTCCAAAGTGATCTATCAATTCAGCCTTCTTTCTTTCATGAAATCTAACTACCATACGTTTGCACCTGAATGTGAAGTTGGATGAGGCTTATCATATTTATTTTTAGCTAAACTCTCTTGAATGAATTTACTTGTGACAACAGAGCGGAAGCTAAATCCATCGACACATGCAAGTTTTGCAATTCTTCTTCAATAGATTTTTTTGTTAATAAATGTATCCAAAGTTTTTTTGTTGTTTATGTTGTTGATTTCACCTATCTTGATTTCAGCAACATTTATATTATGAATTGTTTTCAAATGAACAGATAAACCACTAGTTGAGCCCCCACTGCACTTTATAACTTTTTCACACTTTGAACATTCAGCTTCGTCTTTATTTTTCTTAATAAAATAATTCCATACGATTGATTTTTTGACATTCTTGTAATAGATTCGAAGGGGTAGATTATTTAAAGTAAGAAATAGCTTCTTCCCATATCACAAGACTGCAATGCGCACGTGACAAAATTACAAAACTTAACTTGTGAAATATGCGCATCAATCAACCACTGCAAGCGTCTAGTACGAAATTCAAAATCTGGAACTCAATAACGAATCTAGAAAAAACAACGCAAGGTTTTGGAGTCGTGTAAACGTTTTTGAACGTTTCAGTACGTATTTATACGATTTCAAATGTTTAAGGCGAGAGTTCTGGATGATAGTTTCCCTTTTCAGGAAAAACGGACCACTCATATAATGTCAATAACATAATATTATAACAAATGATAAGTTGTGACATACCCTATTATAGGGTGGCCAGACGTCCGGCTTTAGGCCGGACAGTCCGCCTTTTGAGCACTCTGTCCTCCATCCGGAGCCACCTTGAGCGGACGTTAATTTGTCCTCCTTTTTGGGGTCTGGCTAAAAAGAATTATATAAATTACCTCAGGTACACTTAAAATAGCAGTTACTGAAGGCCATAATAACCGTTAACGTTTTTTATTATATGTAGTTGGCAACACTGCTGATAAGCCGCATTTGTTTTCAATTTTATGACTACGAGTCGAGCAGTCAGTCTGCCCAAGGAGTAAAAATGAATAGTCATTTCTTTCAGTTTATATATATATATATATACTGTATATATATATTATATATATGAATAGAAACGACATAAGTATTAAGGAACGTTTCTGCACACGAGGAGGAGAGATAACGAAATAATGAAAAATGAGGCGAACCGCCTGGGAAACGAACCCAGGGCCTTCCAATTGCCGGTCGGACGCTCTACCATTATGCTACGGACCTCACTCAATCACAAATCGAAATTCTCCCAAATAGGGCAGAAACCAATGCCCTCAGAGAGCACCCTCGCAAATCGTGAATATGCGCAAATATATTATATATATATATAGATTTCAATAAATTTTGTTAAAATAGTCGAGTAATTATTAAGTTTACTTTTTATTAAAATACAAAATACAAAAAGTTTAATTATGTTTCAATGGCGGAAATTTTCATTTTTAAATCTAAAAATATAAATATTTTCATCAAATTTTGAAAAAAAAAAATAAATAAAAAATATATATATATATATATATAGTATGCGGTTTATTTATATGAAATTTTATTGAAATTTTATGTCGTGGTTTAAAAAAAAAAAAAAAAAAATATCCTATTAATGAAAAGTAGAAAAAAAATCAATAAAAATATTTATTTTCATTTTTACATTTAATTTTTTTCTTTTTTCTTTTTTTTTCTTTTTTTTGCAATAAAATTATAAAAAAAAAAAAAAAAATTCGCAATTTCAATAGATTTTATATTTTCTGTTTGTAAAAACAATTTTTTAAATTTTGTCCAGAAATGCTTTCAAAAAAAAAAAAAAAAAAAAAAAAATATTGTAAAAGTGAATGAAATTCATGAAATGAAAATTTTGTACCCTTTTAAAGTAATTGATAAATGGAATAATCCGAAATTTTTAAAAAAATATATTAATTTAAACATTTATTTCATTATTTATTTTATCGATTAATAAAAAAATTAAAATTATTTTATATAAAATTAAATTTTTTTATTATTAAATTTTTTTTTCCGTAAAAAATAATTATTATAGCAAATTTTAGCTTAAAAATCGCAGAAAGTTTCTAAAGAATTGAAATTTGTATTATTATAATTATTATTAATTTATTCTCCAAATTTTTAGTTTTTAAAATTTATTATTGGTTATATTTTTGAAAAAAATTCTTAAAAACGAAATGAAAAAGTTGTTTGGAGAAAATTTCAAATTTCGATGAACATGGAAAAATCGACTTTTTCCCATTAATTTTATATATATATATATATATATATATATATATATATATATGTTAACGTACGGCCACATACGCAGTGTCCTCCTTTTTGGAAATTTGGAAATGGCCACCCTATACACTAATGACGCCCCTCAAAGATATACTGCATGTGTAAGTTATGTATGAAGATAAATCATTATTTCTCCTCACATTGGCCACAAAATCCTACAAAAAACAAATCTTTGTTAATTTGACATTTGCTCATTGCTCCCACAATAAAGACAATAGGCAGTTCTTCAATACCGAAAACTCGGTATCGATAAATAATTAATCATTAATCACGATATCGGTATCGTGTCTCTTGTCCATTACAGGTATAAATACCAGTTTTTCAATACCGGCTTTCATCACTAGGAAGTACATGAGTTTAAGTATTTGGGTCAAACTATCACCAGTTCCTTGAGTGATGACTCGGATATAAGAAAACAATCTCGAAGCCTGTGTGCTAAAGCGAATATGACTAAGGGACTTCCGGGTCTACAAGTGAAGCTAAAGAAACTCTCTTTCGTACTTTCTGCAGTAATATATTGTAATGATTGTAATGATTTGTAATGATTGTAATGATTTGTAATCAATTTAATAAATGGCACCGAGAGAAATGTTTGTAATGAACATTTGTTAATATAGCAGTTTTATAAGTATTTCGAATTAAACTTTTTAACATAGTTTTTTATACGTCGTTTTGGAAAGATAAATTTAAGATGTCTGTTAAATAACTTCTCAGAGAATGTAAAGTTTTTATATTTTTTTGTGGGTGTTTCGGTTGGAATGGGGGAATTGGGGGAATAAGTGGGGGAAAACCCTCTACAACAAGGGTGCCATAAGATCCCACATACGGGGAGTTGAATTCTAGATTTTGTTCAGTCAGAATCACAGGTTTTTGGGGTTCTCAAAATTTTGTAAGTATAGTTTGTCAGTTTAGTGTAAATCACAATTACCAGATTCTCTCTCTCTCTGTCTCTCTCTCTCTCTGTCGTGCTGTTTTTGTATTAACTTTCGGCCTTGCCCTAAAAGCCTGTAAATTTAAATTAATTTAGTTATTTAATAAACAATAAAATAAGCCTACCGGTACGTTCTGTCGTCAATCCTTAAGGTTGTGTCGGTGGAAAAGTCGACTGTTATAGCTGGACAGACTTAATTACCTGTTGCACTCTTAATATCGGCCAAATAGGCCCTTTAATAAACAAATCACTACAATATACGGACAGCAACTCTGGGTGAATTATAAAAAAGGTTCTGGCAGAACCCTAAATTTGCTGTACAACAGGTCTTTTAGACTCTTACATAAATTACCCTCGAGATGCTCAGCTTCGCAAATGTTTGCTACCCGCAATGTCCCGAACTTCCCGGAGGTAACAAGACGTGCTCAATACAGTCTGATGCAAAGAATTAAAAAAAATCAACCAACCCGATTATCCAAGCTATCCATGAGTCCACGGTCCAGATTAGTCGGTCCCCTAACTTTCACTTTCAGATTTAGATTTTAGCCTATTTTGGGTGTTTAAGTCGACCACCAACTTGCCAACATAAAAAAGTAAAACTTTGTAAAAACCTTGTAAAAATTAGTTCTCAAATCCTTCATAATCATCATAAGTTCATTTATACATCTTGAGATACATTTGTAAGTGCTTCGCCATATGGATCCAATTCAGATGTTGACCAAAAGCGAGCTAATGCAGGACTGAGGACCTATGATATAATTTTAAGCTTAAAATACCAACTTATACGCCCTAATATATATATATATACGTATATATATATATATATATATATATAGTTACGATTTGATGGCCAGGTATGTAGCCATGTTTGATGAGAAAATCGGTACTATAAGGAATGATAATAATTACCTTTATTGATAATGGTTATAAGTGAATGTTATTAATGAATGCTTTGGTCGAGGTCACCAGATCTTTCAGATCAAAGTAATGTTATTAATTAAGTTATTAATTAGGGCGATTGATAGATTGAGTTTTCTTCCTTTATTTAACACAAATAAATTGATTTGAATGATTTATGAATGCGACGGAATTGTTGATTGTTTACATTGGAAATATTGTAATGTGTACACTTGAATTAATGCTTAGAATATAAATTATTGTTATTTAATTACGCGCGGTAATGAGTAATCTTTATATAAAGTTAATTGAATGATATTAAAGGGCCAATGAGGCCTTGCACGAATGATGTTCACATGATGGTAGCTCGTGGGTCACTAGTTGGTGTTCGAAGAACGAGGAAACGTTGAGCGGTTGAGGCGAGGGCACGAAGGTGTGAGGCATGAGGACATGCCTTGAGTGGATTCTCGCCATGTGACGTCATCTTTTGCTCGCTTGGTATGACGTCATCTTTGTCGAATTTGGTTTGTTGAGCTTGCTAATGTTGACGATACATTGCAATATTGCGTAGGTTGCTCGCAATCTCCAGTTGACCGCTACATATATTTCCGAGGAAATGTAAAGAGATTATTGCCAAACCGTGTATTTACTATGGAGTAATTCCTCTTCCATTAAATTCCTCTTCCATTCCTCTTCCATTAAAGAACTCGAGCATTGCCCTCTTATTTAAGAGCGGTAACAGAGCAATGCCTAAAAATTATCTGCCAGTAGCTCTCACCTCCCACCTTATAAAGTGCTTTGAACGTATAATTAGAGACAAAACTACTTATTACCTACAAGAAAGAATTTATACAACCCGAATCAACATGGTTTCTGAGCTGGAGGATCATGCCTATCACAGCTATTACACCACCAAGAGAAAATATTGGAAACATCATTGTGTCGAGGACAAAACATAGCTGTAATATATACGGACTTTGCTAAAGCCTCCGATAAATGTGACCATGGAATTATAGCACACAAACTTAAGAATGCAGGAATTACTGGAAAGCTACGAAGATCGATATTTAATTTTCTAACGCAAAGAACTCAAAGAGTGGTAGTAAAAGGAGTTAAATCGGAAGTCTCGGAAGTCATGAGCTCTGTCGAACAAGGTGCAGTATTAGCTTCCTCGCTGTTCATAATAATGATTGCAGACACTGGTGCAGATAGTAATGCCAGTATTGTATCACGTTTCGCGGAATGACACGAAGATATGCGAGGAAATACTGAATGAAGGCGACATAGAAAAATTACAAAATTACATTGAAACATTATTCAAATGGGCAGAAGACAACAATATGAAGTTCAGCGAAGAAAAATTCCAACTTTTAAAATATGGTAATAACAAGGTGCTACAGAATAAAGGGTACAAAACTCCGCAAGCCAACGGATAACACCAAACCAAATCTTGGCGAAATAATGTCGTCGAATGCATAATTCAGAGAGCACTAGAACATTAAAATTACAGCAGCTAGAAAAATAATGGGAATCACCTGGAGGAGCTTCCGCAGCAGAAAAGCAAACATCATGCTCAAATTATGGACGAGTCTAGTCCTACCGATAATTCAGTATTGCTCAGTACTCACAAGCCCATACAGAAAAGGAGACATTGCGAACATGGAAACTATACAAAGGACTTTTACGTCTAAGATCGAGGAAACGAAAAGTGAAGACCACTGGTCTCGACTACAATCACTGAAACTCTACTCTCTCGAAAGAAGACGCGAGCGGTACACAGTAATATACATATGGAAAATACTCGAGGGTTTTGCCCCTAACCTTGGAAACGAAATAGAAACAAACTGGAAGACTGGAATGAGAGAAGAGGAAACTGTTTCCAGCTGCGGTGGGGACAAGGGGCCATGAAAACGAGGATAGAAAATACCCTCAGAATACGAGCCCAAAGCATTTTAATGTCCTGCCAAAAGGAGTGAGGACCCTCCAGCACACCGACCTGAATAACTTCAAGAACCAGCTGGAGAGGTTCTTGCGCAAAGTCCCTGACCAGCCATGCGTGGCTGGCTACGAGGGCAGGAGGAGATCGGAAAGTAATTCCCTCATTCACCAAATCCCGCAAATGAGGTGGAATGCTGCAGAGGGGTCGACCACAGGCGATCCTGAACCGTCGTTCAAATCCTCAGAAAGTAACATAAAATAAGTAAATATATATTTTTTTTCTGGAGGAGCAACAAGCTTGATCTTCGTCAGAATGAACAATTCGGGCGGAAGCAAAACCAAGGTTAACCAAGGTTACATATATGTCTGACGGTAGAGTTCATTTGTAATGTGTGTATACGGAATTTAATATGATATTTTGAATATAATTTGTAAAATGGAATTTAATACGATCATTTTAGTGATTCGTTAATTAATTTGATCATTTTGGATAACGATTATTTCAAAACAAAGACGAGAGAGAGAGAGAGAGAGAGAGAGAGAGAGAGAGAGAGAGAGAGTTTTAGGACGTTGTAAAAAGGTAAACAGTTCTGTAAAAGCTTACAGTACGGCCTTTTCTTTTAATCAATAAGGAAATTTATAACAATTGGGTTGAGTGCCTTTTTCGCGGGGCATTTTGATACCAACAGAAGATTCCTTCCTTTTCTGATAGGCATAAGATGTGCTAGATTTCAATCCAAAATTATATAAATTAATGACTGGATATCATCTCTCTCTCTCTCTCTCTCTCTCTCTCTCTGGCGTAGGTTAATAAATAGTAAACTGAAAGTCCACCCGTAAATTACAAAGTCAAAATTAATAAACAGTGTTAGGAAAAGAGAGTGTGTTCATTTTTCTCGGCCATACCATGTGCTTTTAGAGTGGGTGTTGGGATTGCAAAATTGGGGGTTAATTAATATGATTTATGATAGAATTTTTGTAACATAAGTGAAAAACACATGTTAAGTTTAATAAATAGATTACACAGGTCAACAAAAAAACATTTTTTTTTCGTTGCCAAGGAAATTCTTACGAATTTAGGGTATTTTGGGGTTGCTGAATTCCAAAATGAAAGTAGTTTTCCGATTTGGCTCTAGTTCTTGAGATAATGAATACCCTCAATTAATAGGAAACGTAACCATAACGCGTGCATATGGGAAACTACCGGAACATTCTAGATGGTGAGACCGAATAAAATGCCATTATGTATTTCATGTGTTCACTTTTGTATGATTTGAGACAATTTCAATGCGATTTGTAAGTAGGCTCCGCCTGAACATTAAATTTTTTGCATTTTTACGTGTTTCAATGGGGTACCAATTATCTCATAAATTAGAGCCAATCTAGCAAAACCGATGTCATATTCGGAATCAGCACCACAAAGTTACCCCAAAATCACTCTAATATGATTGGCAATAAAATGAGTGTTGACCAGTGTTATAGAGTTAGGAAATGGGATTCAGATAAATTTAACTGACTACGTGACTTCTAGCTCGAGAACAGCCAGATAAGTTTAAACACGCTCATAAGTGTTTAGGGACAAATTGCTGTTCCACAAATCAGGTATAAATTTAGCAGTCACGTGATATAACGCCTTCTTTTTCGTCCAATCGTTTTATTAAACTCAGTTTTTTTCAAATGGCATAGAATATATATAATAAAAGGACTTAATACGGTTAAATAGGCCAAATAAGTTAGTTAAGTAATCTATCTATAATAATAAAAGGACGTGTTTGTGTGTCTGTCTGTTCCAGCCATAACTCCAAAATGGAAGCAGTTACAAACATGAAACTTCACACACATATTGATTAGGTTGTGCACCTGGGTGTTAATAAATTAAATAATTAAAATTACTGGCCCGAAGGCCCAGCACCGCGATTAAACTACAGAAAAGAACGCAGCCGTGAAAATTTTGAGCTTCTCATTGTGTCAAGATTTCTGAATCTTAAGATTTTCATGACTAATTATTTGGTCACTAAAACTATAGAAAATAACACAGTCATGAAAATCTTGAGCTTCACATATAATTAAAATTACTGGTGTGTGTATATATATTGATTTGGTCCCGAGGTTGTGCACCTGGATGTTAATAAATTAAATAATTAATTTTAAAAATTAAATGACATCAAGATCATTATGTCATTACGTATATATCATATATATACAGGGTGTCCCAAAAAAACTATATACTCTTTATAGCATCATATATTTTATAATTTAAAAAACCAAACAATATATTGTTATAGCAATTGCCAATGAAAGGTAAATTAGTAATCTAAGTGATCAAAATGTTATAGCGAGTTGTTTGCATATAAAATTTAATTAACTACGCCAAGTGCCCAAAATGTTCTCCGGCGGCATGAATGCACTTTTGAATGCGTCGACTAACTGATTCGCAGACATGGACTAATGTGGATGCTGTGATGGTCCCGCACTTTTCCCTAATTGCATCCTTAAGGTGTTCGAGTGTTGCAGGTCTTGTACCATAAACTGCATCCTTTAGGTAGCCCCACAAGTAAAAATCAAGTGGAGTCAAGTCCGGTGAACGTGGAGGATACTCAACGCTTCTTCTTCGTCCTATCCAACGGTTAGGCAACGTTTCATCGAGGTACCTTCTGACATCACAATGATAATGAGGGGGGGGGGGCTCCATCTTGTTGAAAGTAAAAGTCGTCGTTTCCAAACAACTTCCGAACTGCAGGTATAATTTCTGTCCGCAGCATGTCGAGATATGCGGCACCGGTAACTGTCCCATTGAAGAAAAATGGTCCAACCAAACCCCTGGATGATAAACCATACCATGCTGTTAATCCTGGTAAATTAACATGTTTATCCACATAAACGTGTGGATTATCAAGTGACCAGTACCTGCAGTTGTGTCGATTTACTGTGCCATTCAGCTTGAAGGTAGCTTCATCAGACCACACGATTTTGTTGGCAAACTGTACGTCTTCGGCTTCCATTGACTGAAACCATTCACAAAATTCGAGTCTGCTATCAGGGTCATCTTCAGTCATGGCGTGTAACAGACTTGGAATGTAGCTTTTCCATTTTGCCGACTTTAAAATCCGGTGAACACCTGATTTGCTGATTCCGGTCTCACGGGCGCATTGCCTAACTGATTTCTGTGGTGATCGATTACATTTTTGCAACACTAAAACGGAGTTTTCATCACTCGCACTTGATTTGCGTCGTCCAGATCTTCGCTTGTGCATATCTTGAGCAGATCCCTCTGCCTCAAACTTGTCACGGATGCTTGTAATGGCGAGACGTGTCGGTGGCTTTGTACCAAATTCCCGGATCCATTGCCGCTGGACTTCGGACACATTCTCAAATTTCCAATACCATTTCAGAACACTTTTTCGTTGCTCCAGTGTCAAACGTTTACGCAACATGGGTTCTTTTGCTGAACTGAATAAAGTTGAATGCTGTAGAGTTTGTATCGTGGAATGAGTGCGTAGGCTAAGTCCGAAGCAAGCTAATGAGTGACTAGACTACGTTCGGTCCATAGGCTTCGCCATTACAAGGCCTTTGATAAAACAAGGCCAGGCTTAGTCGACGCATTCAAAAGTGCGTTCATGCCGCCGGAGAACATTTTGAGCACTTGGCGTAGTTAATTAAATTTTATATGCAAACAACTCGCTATAACATTTGATCACTTAGATTACTAATTTACCTTTCATTGGCAATTGCTATAACAATATATTGTTTGGTTTTTTTTAAATTATAAAATATATGATGCTATAAAGAGTATATAGTTTTTTTTGGGACACCCTGTATATATATATATATATATATATATATATATATATATATATATATATATATATATATGTGTGTGTGTGTGTGTGTGTGTGTGTGTGTATATATATATATATATATACCGGCGGCACGCAGGTAACCGATCGCCCTCTCCGGAGTGGACCAGAGGTTCAGCGCACACTAGTGATGTTGTGTTGTGTTCGTTGTTGTGCTAGAGTGGTACAGTTTGTCATAATGTGTTCAATTGTTTGTGGTGTGTCCTGGTACAGGTGGCAGGTGTCGTCTGTGGAGTTGTCTAGTCTGTGTTTGTATGTCCGTAAGTTGGGGTGATGTCCACATCGGAATCGTACTAAGTTAACTCGATCTGATCTGCTCAGGCTGATCTCTGGCCTATTAATGGGTGACGGCTTCGCACCTAGGACCGCATTCGGACCGAGTCGTGTCAGTGCTTTGTGGGTTAGGTGTGTGTGTATGTGTTTTCTTTACTGTGTGATGTCTGTGGGGCGTGGTATGGAATGGAGTATTTGGTTATATTGTGTCTCTGGTGTTACCTTAATGGTGCGAGGTGTCGGTGCATGATTGTACATGTAGTGGCAAAGGTGTTGTGGGTTAGTTGTCGCTGCTGCCATGAATTGTGTTCCCCTCATGTCTAAATGTTCCCTAACTTTCAGTATTTTTGTTTCTGTGTGCAGGTGTTCTATTGGTGTTGTTTGAGTGCATCCTGTAATGATACGAAGTGCGTTGTTTTGTATCGTCTGTAAGGTGTTTATGTGTGTTTGAGATAATGGGTGCCCAGCATGGGCTAGCATAGTCTATAACTGAGCGAATATATTGTTTGTATATGAGTGATGTTGTTTCCTGCTGGTGTCCAAAGTTTGTACCTGTTAGTACCCTAAGCATGTTAACTCTTGACGTACATTTGTTTTTAATGTCCTGAATGTGGTTTGCAAAAGATAATGATGTGTTGTATGTGATCCCAAGTATTTTGGTCCTGTGAGTGTGTGGAATGTTGGTGTTGTTTAGTGTAAGCTGTGGAGTTATCTGGTGTTCTTTTGTATTGCTTGTAAGCAAGGTGATGGTTGATTTTGTGGGCGCTACTTTGAGTCTATTGTGTGTGAGCCAGTCTTGTATACTGTTTATGCATGTTTGTAGGTTATTTGTAGCGGTGTCGATGTTGTTGTGGGTAGATGTTAGAGTAATATCATCTGCATATGATGATAAGGTAAGCTTGTTATCTATGGGTGTTGGAATGTCATGCATGTATAAGTTAAACAGTGTTGGTGAGAGAACAGAGCCTTGAGGGACCCCGTTTGGAAAAAGCTTGTTTTTGGACGACTTGGCATTAAAAGTGACATGTGAGTATCTTCCTGAAAGATAGTTGCTCAGCCATCTTTTAGCGTGTTTGTGCATGTTTGTGTTGAGTATTTTGTTTATGAGAGGGAATCGTGGGATAGCATCAAATGCTTTACTAATGTCTATTGTTGCTAATAGTGTACGTTGAGCTGGTCGTCTGGAGTTGATGCCATCCATGTGGTCCTGCGTGAGGTTAGTGAGTAATGTCGTGGTTGAGTGGTGAGGTCTGAATCTATGTTGAGTAGGCGATAGTGGTATGTGTGGGTTGGTGATTTGTAAGATTAGTCTTTCTGTTACTTTGGAAGGTGTGCATAGTAAAGTAATGGGTCTATAGGAAGCTAGTTCTGATGGATTTTTGTTTGGTTTGAGTAGTGTAATAATTTTACCTTGTTTCATATGTCAGGAATAATACAGTGTTCGTATGAATATGTGCTGATGTTTGTGAGAGCTAGTATTTCCTGTGGGCCCAAGTGTTTAAGGTGTATGTTAGATATGTTATGTGGTCCAGTAGCAGGTAGCCAGTAGGTCGAGTCTGTAGGTTTTCTTGTGTCTGGCTGTTTGTCTGTCTGCGTGTTTCTGGTTGTTGTCTCTGTTTAAGTGACTTATCTTTGCTTAGTGATTAACTAGAATGTTAGCTTGTTGTGTATATGTTGGGATATTATTTTGGCTGCGACAGATAGCCGCGTGTGAGGTGTGAATGCCGCTGTTAGAGTGGGTAATGCTGTTTATAGTCTTGTATAGCCTGGATGTATCTGTGGAGTGGTTTAGTGTTGTTATGAATTCCCTAAATGTTTCTGTTTGTTTTTCTTTAAGTTTGTTGTTTATTTCTGTGTTGAGCTGTTGTATCTGCTATTTTAAACTTCTGGATGTGGTGTTTGTGTGTTATGTTTGAGGTTGTTACGTTGCCTTATGAGGTGGGCTATTTCTCTAGTGTAATTTGGGTTGTATTTCCTAATGTTGCCCTCGGGTATGTATTTGTTTGCATTACTGATGATCTGATTAAATGTCTTGAGTGTTGTATTGATGTTTATGATGGGTGTGCTGTTTAATGTGGTGAATTGTTCCTCAGTCTGTATTTTGAACTGTTCCCAATCAGCTTTCTTGTAATTTCTGTAAGTGTGCCTAAGGCTGTTGGGGCAGAGTGTAGAACGTGTTGTAATGATGATGGGCAGGTGGTCTGATGACAGTTGTTTTTCTGTTCTCCAGTGTGTATGTATTGCTAGTGAGGGGGAACAGAACGTTATGTCTGGGGAGGAGTTCGAGTATCCTGCTTGATGTGGTATGTGTGTATGTTCTGTATTGTTAAGAATGAAGAGGCTGTTTAGCTGTGTGGCTATGTTGGTGCTTCTGGTGTTCCTTTGGTTGTGCAGGTACCAACTAGTGTCTTTAGCGTTGATGTCTCCTCCTAAGATGACATTAGTGAGAGAGGCCATATTGTGTAACTGTGATTGTAATTGGCTGGCACCTGAGGTGAACTATCTGGTGGGATGTAAATGTTGATGAGTGTGGCGTTGTGTTTTGCGCGTGTTTTAATGTTAACCCTGTATTTCTATCATGTTATCTGCTTGGATTGTGTTTGTAATGTTTTGGGTGGCGTCAATGTAGCTAATGCTTTTACGTATGTAAGTGATGAGTCCACCCCCGTGACCCCAGTACGATCTTGACGGATCGCCGTGAAGTCAGGGATGGTGGATGTTTTGTGTGTGCGTTTTAGTTTTGTTTCTTGTATAAGTGCTATGTGAATGTTTTGTTTGTGTACGAATTCCCTAAGCTGCATGATTTTGTTTGTGAGGCCATCTACGTTGTACTGTAATATGTTAATATTATGCTTCCGTATGTGTCTCATGGCCTTATTGTGTCTATGTCTTTGTGTATGGTGATATGTGTAAGTTGTAGTGGGGCCTGGATTAGTCTTAATGTCGCCGGAGAGTAAGAGTAGTCCGGGGAGCACGCAATTGCTCCCGTAAATGAAAAAATAGCACGCTGGTATAGGTCCGGCCCCGGGAGCCGATCGGCACTCTGACCGTGCCACGCAACAGGCCGTCGACTGCCAGTCTGGCCAACCGTAGACAGCCCGCTGCACGGAGATTTGAGGAAGTTTGGCCACCAGCGCGTTGATGTTTCGGTTTGACGTCGCCTCTTCTTAGCGTTGACGTGTCCCGCGCTGGAGGATACAGCCACTGTTAGAAGCTTCCTCGTCCCGAGGTTGTGCACCTGGGTGTTAATAAATTAAATAATTAATTTTAAAAAATTAAATGACGTCATCATGATCATTACGTCATTACGTATTAGCGGAGCGACCCGGCGTTGCCGGGGTGGATGATGAACGATATATATATATATACACACACATACACGAGGGTAATTCAATAAGTCAGCGCTTTTTATTTTCACAATTTTATTTTCACATCTGATAGATTATAAACACATCACTTCTTAACATAGTCTCCCTGTTTCTCAATACACAGTCCAGCGATCTACAAGCTTCCTAATGCCATCACAAAAGAATGTTTTTGGCTGTGTGCGTAGCCAGTCATGCACCGCCTCCTTCAGGTCATCATCACCTTGGAATCGCTGAGACCTCTCAAAGCGTCTTTTAGTGGTCCAAACAGGTAAAAATCCGATGGTGCCAGGTCTGGACTTGTAGGCTGGATGGTCGAGAACTTCAAATTTAAGTCCTTGAAGTCATTTTCTAGTCTGTGCAGCGGTATGAGGGCGCGCATTGTCGTGTAACAGAATAACACCTTCCGACAATCTCCCTCTCCGTTTTGTGCGAATTGCTTGCTTTAACTCATTCCGAAGCATGTCAGAATACGATGCACTTGTTACTGTAGTTCCACGCTCTAGATAATGTTCAGGATAGGGCCTCATGTATCCCAAAACAGTGTTAGCATAACTTTACCTGCTGACGGCTGCCGCTTTGAACTTCCTTGCAACGAGAGATGTTGGATGCTTCCATTGCATGCTCTATCGTTTGCTTTCTGGTTCATAGTGATGGATCCAGGTTTCATCTCCAGTGATAATGCGCTCCAAAAGGTTTTCACCTTCATTATGATACCGCGCCTAAAGACGAGAGCAGACGTCCATACGATTACGCTTGTGCTCTTCTGTCAAATGTTTGGGCACCCATCTTGCACAAACCTTGTGAAAGCCAAGAATGTCATGAACTATCGAATAGGCTGACCCTTGACTGCTGTCTAATGAAGATGCAATTTCTTTTATTGTTAATCTTCTGTCATCGAAAATCATGGCTCTGGCTTCTTCCTGCTTGTCACCACTGGTTGATGTTGACGGTTGTCCTGAGCGCTGAGCATCTGTCACACATGTCCGACCTTCCTTGAACATTTGAATCCACTCGTAACACTTCGCCGTGGTAACGCATTATTCCCATACTGAGCACATAAACGCGTGTGAATTTCAACTCCTTTCACACCTTCTGCCCACAAAAAACGAACCATGGATCTTTGTTCTTCCTGAGTACAAATTGAAAGCGGCGCAGCCATGCTCACTACTCGTACAATATGTGACAGCTACGAGTAGCCTAAATAAGCCTGTACTGTTGCTAGCCTAAACAAACCTATACTGTTGCTAGCCTAAATAAGCCTATACTGTTGCTAGCCTAAATAAGCCTATACTGTTGCTAGCCTAAATAAACCTATAGATCTCAGTTTGGCTCGTTATTACGAGTATATATTATATATACTATATTATCACTAAAACAAAAAGTGCGGATACTTATTGAAGTACCCTACAGTATATGCCAGGTTAGGTTAACTGAATGCCAGGTTAGGTCAACTTAATGCCTATTAGGTTAATTAAATGCCCGGTTAAGTCAACTGAATGCCGATTAGATTAATTGAATACCTGTGTAGGTTAATTGAATGCCCGTTTCGTTAATTGTACGCCCGTGACGACTGGTTAGGTTGAGTCGTGATATTTTCGTTAAAGCTAACGAAAATATCACGACTTAACCTAACCAATCGTCAAGGGCGTACAGTTGACGATTGGTTAATTGAATGCCAGGTTAGGTCAGCTGAATGCCGATTAGGTTAATTAAATGCCCGGTTAGGTCAACTGAATGCCCGATTAGCTTAATTGAATACCCGGGTAGGTTAATTGAATGCCCGGTTAGGTTAATTGTACGCCCTTGACGATTGGTTAAGTCGTGATATTTTCGTTAGCTTATAGCGTTCAACATCCACCCCGGCAACGCAGGGTCGCTCCGCTCGTAATATAATAAAAGGACGTGTGTGTGTGTGTGTGTGTGTGTGTGTGTGTGTGTGTGTTCCAGCCATAACTCCAAAATGGAAGCAGTTACAAACATGAAACTTCACACATACATATTGATTAGGTCCCCAGGTTGTGCACCTGGGTTTAATAAATTAAATAATTAAAATTACTGGGCCCGAAGGACCCAGCACCGCGATTAAACTACAGGAAAGAACGCAGCCGTAAAAATTTTGAGCTTCACATTGTGTCAAGATTTCTAAATCTTAAGATTTTCGTGACTATAGTTTTACTGACCAAATAATTGAACCTCCAATTACTGTCAGTACAATTATTTGGTCAATAAAACTATAGAAAAGAACACAGTCATGAAAATCTTGAGCTTCACATTGCCGCCCGTAATAATCTATATAATATAATAAGAGAGCTGTCCGTCTGTCTGTCTGTCTGTCTGTCCGTCACACTTTCAGAAATTGTGAGAAAAAAATTCAGAAATTGTATTACGGGCGGCAATGTGAAGCTCAAGATTTTCAGGAGTGTTCTTTTCTGTAGTTTAGCAATGGGGGAAGGGTGGGGGTGGGGGTAATGGGGGAGGGGTGGGGTAATGGGGGAGGGGTGGGGGTAATGGGGGAGGTGGGTTAGCCCCCAAGTTGTATGAATGGGGGTGAGGAGGTTTTGGGAGATACCAGATTCAGAATGTTGACACAATGTGAAGCTCAAAATTTTCACGGCTGGGTTCTTTTTTGTAGTTTAGCCTGTCTAACCGTCAGCGAAGCGACGGGAACTGTACTAGTCTATATAATATAATAAGAGAGCTGTCCGTCCGTCTGTCTGTCCGTCTGTCCGTCACACTTTCAGAAATTGAGAAAAAAATTCAGAAATTGTAAAAAAAATTCAGAATTGTATTACGGGAGGCAATGTGAAGCTCAAGATTTTCAGGACTGTGTTCTTTTCTGTAGTTTAGCAATGGGGGAAGGGTGGGGGTGGGGGTAATGGGGGATGGGTGGGTAATGGGGAGGGGTGGGGGTAATGGGGGAGGGGGTTAGCCCCCAAGTTGTGTGAATGGGGGTGAGGAGGTTTTGGGAGATACCAGATTCAGAAATGTTGACACAATGTGAAGCTCAAAATTTTCACGGCTGGGTTCTTTTCTTGTAGTTTAGCCTGTCTAACCGTCAGCGAAGCGGCGGGAACTGTACTAGTAATCTATAATAATAAAAGGACGCAGTTACAAACATGAAACTTCACACACATATTGATTCGGTCCCGAGGTTGTGAACCTGGGTGTTAATAAATTAAATAATTAATTTTAAAAAATAAATGACGTCATCAAAATCATTACGTCATTACGTGTGTGTGTGTGTGTGTGTGTGTGTGTATATATATGAAAATGAAAATGAAAATGAAAATGAAAAGGTTTATTGGCAGACTATAGTCCATATGACAAATATTATTAATACAATGACAGTTCATACACTAAGGATAAAAATATATACAATTTATTAGAAATAATACTGCACTGTCGAAGTTAAGTGGAGCTACAGACAGACGTTTTCGTACCAAAAAGTCCATAGCTTAGAGGATAAATGGCAGGACTCATGGATAGCTTGGATGATCGGGTTGGTTGATTTTTTAATTCTTTGCATTAGACTGTGTTGAGCACGTCTTGTTACCTCCGGAAGCTCGGAACATTGCGGGTTGCAAACATTTGCGAAGCTGAGCATCTCGGGGGTAATTTATGTAAGAGTCTAAACGACCTGTTGTACAGCAAATTTAGGGTTCTGCCAGAACCTTTTTTATAATTCACCCAGAGTTGCTAACCGTATATATTACTGCAGAAAGTACGAAAGAGTGTGTCTTTAGCTTCACTTGTACAGAAACGAAAGTTCCTTATGGTCATATTCGCTTTAGCACACAGGCTTCGAGATTGTTTTCTTATATCCGAGTCATCACTCAAGAGCTGGTAATAGTTTGACCCAAATACTTAAACTCTTGTACTTCCTCAATTACTTCACCATTCATTTTAAACCTTATATCAGCTGGCTGATTACAGCTTTTAGGATGAAATTGCATAACCTTAGTTTTTGTCACATTAAAAAGAATATCATGTTTCTGCGAATACACTTCGCAGACTTTTAGTAGCCGATCCAGACCTTTAAGAGAGGGACTTATTAATACCATATCATCGGCATAAACTAAGTTATTTATCCTTGTGTTATCTATACAACATCCTACTGTTGCCTCATTAAGTGAAGCAATTAATCCGTCAATATACACATTAAACAGCATAGGGGAGAGCAAGGAGCCTTGTCTCACCCCACAAGAGGAGCCAAAACACTCGGATAGTACATTGCCCCACCTAACAGTGAAAGATTGGTGGGAATACCAAAATTTCAATAAATTTAATATGTACATGGGAACCTTCCTGTCTTCTAGTTTTGCAAATAAAATATTGTGGTTCACCCTATCATATGCCTTACTTATATCAAGGAAACAGCTATAAATGGTTGAATTACTGTCAATGTATTTAGATATTGTTTCTTTAAGTACATAGATACACAGGTCAGTTGAGTGGGACCTTTTAAAACCAAACTGATTGGGAGATGTCCATAGGTAATCATTTAATCGGAGTAACAAGAGTTTTTCTAGTAGTTTCGAGATGTGGGAAGCGACAGCAATAGGCCTGTAATTATTGCTGGACAGAATGTCTCCATACTTATTTTTGACCAGGGGCAAGATATATACCCTCATGAACTCTGCAGGGATATAGCTATGAACAAGCATGGCTGATAGGAGCAATGATATATGCAGACATACTACGTCATTTGCATATTTTAAGTGCTCATTCGATAAGTCATCTACCCCTGACGCAGAGCCAGTCTTTAACTCTTTAATTAACCTCTTTACTTCAGAAAATTATATCAAAATATATATATGTATATGTATATATATATATATATATATATATATATATATATATATATATATATATATATATATATATCGAAACCTATGGTAAAATTATTGAATACCGGTTGGGTCAACTGTACGCCCTTCACGATTGGTTAGGTTAGATTAGGTTAGGGCGCGAGGTTGTGCACCTGGGTGTTAGTAAATTAAATAATTAATTTTAAAAAATTAAATGACGTCATCAAGATCATTACGTCATTACGTATATATATAAAAATGAAATGAATAATCAATATTCATTTTTACATAAGAACCAAAATCGCTTAACGCGAGTTTGGATAATAATTTTACTTGTGGCTTCCTATTTTTGTTCGTGTCAAAACCCTACGATCTACCATACCTATGGTTTAGTCGTATCCATTTTTATTTGTTATAGAAGTTATTAATTAATTATGATTGTCTTGCATCTCACCCTCGTCCCTAGATTATGCATACACATTGCATATAACAGGATTGGAACCTGTAGTTGTACTTCTTAGTCATTAATGCCCACTCTTTGCCTCTAATTCGTTCTTGTAAATCTTCCTAATAATGATTTGTATTATACGTACAAATTCAATAACTATGACGTCATAAAGTAACTTAATTCTCTTCACGTTTTCCATACCTTGAACACTGAATCACGTGTTTAGTATTTGGACATCTTCCGTATTGAATGTATGGTAAATTCCTTAATAAGAATAATAATAATAATAATAATAAAAAGAAAAAAAACTTCATTCTCTATACATCATTATTTATGTTGTTTCCTACCTATTGTCTACTGATACCTATCAACCTATCAGTCCATATTTTACGCGCGTCTATATTACGCACACAACCTATTCTGTTACTTACATGTAAAATACGTCCACATGTATTTTTTTTTTTTTTCTTTTAAGTGCGTTCACCCTCACAAGACATTCATTAGGCTTACAGTAGTTGAGTGGTCGAATTCGCGAATCACAGCAGAATTGAACGTTTCTAAGATAAACAACATCTTTCGCTCTGATCCAAATTTATAACATATAATGTAATATAACATATTATGTTGTATATAAATTATCTTGTCATGTCTCATGTACTTGTGTTGTACTAATAACCATATATAATAACCATATATAATAACCATATATAATCTGACCATATAATCTAACCATATAATCTAACCATATAATCTGACCATATAATCTAACCATATA
Organism: Bathynomus jamesi; assembly: GCA_023014485.1. Taxonomy (NCBI): domain Eukaryota; kingdom Metazoa; phylum Arthropoda; class Malacostraca; order Isopoda; family Cirolanidae; genus Bathynomus; species Bathynomus jamesi. The sequence continues at coordinate 19,677 of JAJOZX010012254.1, forward strand.
ATCTAACCATATAATATAACCATATATATATATATAAAAACACTGTAAGAATGGTAACGACGTAATGTACTTCAATGAAACTATAATTGAATGTAATGACTTTATATATAATGTAAGAATGTACTTTAATAGAACTGTAAGGGACAATCATAAGCGAATGGGAAGTAATCCATAATCGAAATCATAATTGTAATAAACCCAAACAAAAATGTACTCAGTCATGTACTTCAATTGTACTTGTGTATGACTATGAAATGAAATCGCCTTCAGAAATGAAGACGTGGCAAAAAAAAAAAAGATTAGTTTTTATTTTTATTTATTTTTTTAAAAATCTTTATTGGAATCTTTCAAACATCTGATCGTGTTTAAAAGGGGGAAACTTAACCTCCAACTGCCGTTCCCCAACATTCAGGCTTATATATTATACATGTATTTGTAAAATGAGGACACTTCATTACGGCTCTCTGCTTTGGTCACTGCTAAGGACTCCCCTTGTTAGCAGCCTCGCTGCGGGGAGGGGGCAGAGGCCCCTTGCCTCCTTAATATTTTTAGATTCCGGCCTGAGCTATGGTCGAAAGAGGTCGAACCTCTACCCCTGTAAAATTCAGACCACTACCTGTAAATTTTTAAGAAGAAAATTACAGTAAGAGAAACTTTTTTTATTTTCCCCCTCGAGTTGGGCTATCTTCAGAGGAATTTAGTCAAGAAAGTAGAAGTATCAGAGTATTATTGAAAGAAAAGAATTAACAGAGTGTCGACCCCATAAAGCGAGAGAAAAGAATTAGAAAGTTATAGAAGAAAAGTATAAGAAGAAATATCCGTTGCTAGCCTCCTAACCAGAACCCCCCCGTCGAATCCGAACCGACTCAGGGCCATAAAGGGGGGGGTTAACATATATATATATATATATATATATATTATATATATATATATAATATAATAATATAAATATATATATATATATATCAAAACCTATGGTAAAATTATTGAATACCCGGTTAGGTTTATTAAATGCCAGGTTAGGTCATCTGTACGCCCTTGACGATTGGTTAGGTTAAGTCGTGATATTTTCGTTAGCTTTAACGAAAATATCACGACTTAACCTAACCAATCGTCAAGGGCGTACAATTAACCTAACCATATTCTCTTTTTTAACCCCTTACTTTCTTCTTTCTCTCGGGCTAACCTTAGAGTGGATCTAGCGTTTTTGTTAGCCTTAGCTTCTGTAGATATATATATATATAATTTATAGCGTTCAACATCCACCCCGGCAACGCCGGATCGTTCCGCTAGTATAAAATAATTACAAAATTCTAAAAACTATTAAAATAATATACTAATGACTATTTCTTAAGTTTTAGATTAAAAAAAATGAATAACAAATCATGTGTAAAATACGAAATAAAAACCCAAATTGTGATGGGTTAAAAAGCAGAGGAAGCACAAGTTGGAGCACAACCCATTTAATCAGTGGAGAAGAAATTGTCGCCGAGGGAGGTTTGCATACAATCCATCAGAAGTTCACATTTTCTACCTTGTCATTATTATTTTAATAGACTTTTCGTGCCCAAGGGAATTTGGCACACTTTAAAAATTAATTCATGAAAGCAAACTCATTTAATCTCTCCTAAAGGCTTCTGAAAGGAAATTTTCCTTCAAAGCCCTACGCCTACTCTCATAGGCGTATGAGGCAGGGTGTTTAGAGGGGCGGTAGTAGCCCCCCCCCACCCCCAAGACTAGGGAATTGAGCATTTTCAGGACAGATATTGAGCATTTTCAGGACAAATACTGAAATTTTCAGGGCAGATTTTTCCTGACATTTCTTTGTTGTTTTTTTTACTTCTTGAGGTGAATTATTTACTTGTACTATACTTGTAGTTAATAATTAAAACGTAAGTTGAGGACTTACTGAATTCTATATTACCTGCATTGCCGTAGTTTTGCTTCTCATTTAGAAATGTTGTAGCAAAATTTAATCTCATTTTTGTAAATTGTCATGTTTTTATATCAAAATGGCTTTAATATATGTTACTTATACTCTAACCTTTGTGTTATTTTATGCTACACAGTACTTATGCGGAAATCAGGGCACCCTGAAAATTTTCAGGGCAAATTTTTTCCGCCCCCCCGAGTAAAGTGCCTTCCCATACACTATGCCTACGCTTGTCCAGCGCTAGGCCATATTATTCATGTCCACAGTCCTACTTGTCATTTTTGATTGAGGCTTATCGTCGTTTTGTTAATTGTATGACGTAATCGTAAAGTTAACTTAATTTGTAAAAGATCATAAGATTAAAATAGTAAAACTTCTTAGTGTTTATAACAACCGTCAAAGGTATATTTTAAAACTATAACGATAAACAATGTTAGTTCCTCAGTTGAAATATTAAGTGGAACTAAATAATACGAAGGAAAACATCAATGGGTTCACGTTACAACAGAAATCGTAAACATCCGTTAATTGTGGAAAAAGTTAAATGTCCGCATTACCGTATCAAAGGTAACATCCGTATTGTGAATTAATATCGGTGCATTTACGAACTGCATTCCTGTCGTCAACACCCACCTACGAACGGAGCAACGCATGAATGAATTATTTTAATTTATGGGGGTCGCCGGGGAAGGCACGTCACCCCCGTGAGAAAGAAAGCCGAATTCAACGAAGGAATGGCATTATTTTGTACAGAGAATACCCATAAAGAATTGGAACGGTAAATGTACGTATTAAAAAGGAACACTACACGGTAATGTAGAGTTGAGGAAGTAAATTCGCCGAAATAAATGCATTTTCTAAAGATAAAAATTACTAATTATTACTTTTTAAGGTTTGTTTTGAAATTGTTTTATTTTCGGCGGACTTATTTCCACAATTGCATATCCACTATTCAGCTATTAGTACTGTTAAAAAACAACCTCATGTAAACATTACAGAAGGTTACTTGACGCGTAAAAGCCATTAAAATTATTTGAATTAATGTTTCACGGTTTGAATTTGTCAACATTTTAATCACATTCAAATAAGATCGTTCCATTAATGTTGTAGAAATTGTATAATCTCTCTCTCTCTCTCTCTCTCTCTCTCTCTCTCTCTCTCTCTCTCTATTACAGAATTATTTTTTAATAATTTGCCGTAAGTGATTTTGACCGACTTTCACTCAGTTTTGGAGGTGGAAGCGGTGCTCGTTTCCTCTTTTTCTTTCTTCGGTGAGATTTTTTGTACTGTTCTGTGATGGGGCAACAACAGGAAGAGTTATGTGGATCAAAATGCGCAAAAGGAGACATTCCAATTTACCCAAAATTCACTCTTTCACCGTTATCTGTAGACGTCATACACACACACACACACACACACCACACACCACACACACACATATATATATATATATATATATATACACACATACAATTATACATATATTCTCCTTTCATTCCCTGACGAGGTGTACTGCTCAATACACGAAAGACGTTGGAATAATTTTTTCCTTTGAGCAGTACACTTCGTCAGGGAATGAAAGGAGAATATATGTATAATTGTGTATATATATATATATGTGTGTGTGTGTGTGTGTGTGTGTATGACGTATTCAGAAACGGTGAAGGAGTGAATTTTGGGTAAATTGGAGTGTCTCCTTGCGCATTTTGATCCACATAAGGTAGTTTAGGTGGAAAGCGGAAGATGTACTAAGTGCGCTGAAGAATTTCAGTCCAGAGGAAAGAAAGAGTAGACATGAGTTTGTAAAGTAAAAATTATTAGCGATTAAGGGAGAGAAAATTATTACAAAAAGTACATACAAATTATTTTTGTAGACATCCTAAAAAGGCTTAATATCTTCTTCACAGAGAAAATATTACGATAATTTACATTCTGAAACTTCATATTTATAAGTTTCATTATTTGTCTTTCTTTCTGGTTGCGTCAGGAAGGGCATCCGGCGTAAAACCTTGCCAATACCATTATGATATGCGGATCATGGAAAATGTCGTAAATGTCGTACATGCTAGGGCGTCCGCCGTAACCGACGCGCGGGGGGATCGCCTTGACCCGTGGAAAGTGGACGAGGGCTACCGCACCATGAGCGGATGCGGCTGAAGAAGATAGCTCAGAGAAGACGGGCGAGGAAGGAGAGACCATGCGAGGGGGGACAGTGTTCGGGACGACCTGAGGGAGCGGGAGCTAGATGTCGAGCTGGTACAGGATAGACAAGAGTGGAGAAGGAGGATCCGCAGCAGCGACCCCGCGCAAGTGCGGGACTAATAATGCTGTAGAAGAAGAACAAGAAGATATATATATATATATATATATATCAAAGCTATTGACTTCTCCTTAGGGAACCGGAGCTTACAGATGAAAAGAAGGATCAACACAACGGCAAACATTTTCATTATTTGTACATCAGACGTTTCGACAAATCTTTTGTCATCATCAGTGAGTTAAGTCTTAAAACCTTAAAACAAAATTGAAAAGTGAAAGTTACATCAATACAATATTAAGACCATTAAAATTAAAACCTTAAAGCAAAATGAAAATTGCATCATACAAAATTAAAACATTTAAATTTCATCACTATAAAAACTAAAATTAAATTAAATTTCATCACTATAAAAACTAAATTAAATTACCTCAATAGGTAAATACACAATGTTTACATCCACCTCCATACTTGGCAAAGTCTAAGAGAGATTTGTCGAAACGTCTGATGTACAAATAAATGAAAATGTTTGCCGTTGTGTTGATCCTTCTTTTCATATATATATATATATATGGGCTGAATTTCACAATTAAACACGTGAAATGAATGAATGATGCACACCCGCAAGGAGACAGAAAAATGATTCCAAGGCCTTTCGTATTCAGAAGTACACCTCGTCAGGGAAAAGGCGAGATGACAAAAAATACAGTACATATATACCTATGTACAGCGGGACAAAATAAAAAGATTAGCACATGATTAACAAGAGTTAATTAGAGGCAAAAGGTATTTGAACAATGAACAGGATATTGTCAATTTTATACATTCCCGCACTGTTATTGAAATTATTTTTAAAATCGATAAATGCACATTCTAGAATATTCCTTTCAATTATATTTGTGTTTTTACCGAGCGCTTTAAAACTATCCCACTTGATACTATGATTACATCTATACATATGGTTAAACAATGCATTAGAATTATTTGCTGTTCTACACGCATATTTGCTGCTTTACCCTAATATCTAACGCTTTCCATTTGCCCTATATATACTGAGTCACACTGTGTACATCCGATCGAATACACACAACCACCACATTACCCGGGTATTCTTTATTAGGCGTGATTTAACAG
>JAJOZX010012254.1:27500-35000 GCA_023014485.1 Bathynomus jamesi
GATTTTTTCTAATTCGGCATCGATGTATTCCGGACTGGCGATCCTAAGGGCGCGGAGAAACATTGAAGAAAAAATGGCCTTCTTACTAGGGGTGTCATGTCCCGAGTAAAAGTGTACCTAGGACAAATTGTTTGTTTTTTCTGATAGATACTAAACTTAAAAACCTGGGCTTTCCCTATGTACACGCACATCCAAAAATGGGATTGAATTGTCTTGTTCCACTTCTAAGTAAACTTAATGGAGGGACTTGATCATTTAACTGAAGGAGGAAGTTATCCAGGTCACGATTCATGGGCCAGATACACAAATATCGTCGACGTACCGCAACCAAGGGATGCCAACCCCCAGGATTCTCGGAATGTAAGTAATTTCGAAAACTCCATATAAATATTGGAGAGGAGGGGCGACAAGGGGTTGCCCATGGCCATCCCAAAAACTTGTTGATAATACTCGTTATTGAAAGTGAATTTACTGTCTTTGATGCAAAGCTTAATAAGTTCCAAAACAATGTGTGAAGGTAGTGGCAGGTCATACTTATGTAATTCTTGGGAGAGAAAGTCAAGCATATCGTCAATCGGCACTTTTGTAAACAATGAACAAACGTCAAAACTGATCAATCTATCGTTAGTTTCAGTACGTGCATTATTCAATTTTTCAGTAAGATCCATGGAATTTTTTACATGTGAATCAGAGATAGTTCCGAGAATGGGGGACAAGACTTTGACTTTCCACTCTCAGGAAAGATATTGACAAGCTGGAGCGAGTCCAGGCGAGGGCCACAAAGTTAATTCCTTCTGTTAGGCATATGGGCTATAATCGACGCTTACACGCCCTGAATTTGTTTTCGCTGGAAACTTGGAGGCTGTGCGGTCAACTCATCGAGGGTTTCAAGCTCTTACACGGGTTCGACGATGTCGATTTTAGAAGCAGGTTTAGTTTAAATGATAGCTCAATTCGCAACAATGGTTGGAAGTTAGATTTGAAACGGTTTAGCACTAGTGTGTGTGGGAATTACTTTACCTATAAGATCTGTGACACATGGAACAGGCTACTTTCAGAAGTTGTCAACAGTTCCTCTGTGGATGTGTTACTGTCTTCTGGGGTGGCTGTTCGAGAAGCTAGCTGTGACAATGTGTAAGATTTTTTCCCTGGCACCCGTTGCCATTGGTACCTCCTCGGTATGGGCCGCAAGGCCTTTTGAGGTACTTCTTGTCCTTGTAACTCTATCTCTCTCTATCTCTGCTGTTTAACGTAATAACATTCAACCTTAACACTAAACACTTGAAACCTTCGTTAAATTATAATTATTGTAATAAACTTAAAATCAATCCCTAAATTATTTCATTTCCTTGATTGAGGTTTTGTGTCACTGAAAATTCGGATGATAAGTGTTGACAGGTATTCATTTACTGGTTATATTATTAATATATTGGCTAAACAGAACATTAAATAGATAAATCACAACACCGTCATGACCTTACAGTCCTTACATGTTGCGAAGGAGGTTAAACAACGACAACAGACGAGACACTTTGAAACGACTTTTAACCCAACGAGAAAAATGGTTGCATATACAAACATTTGCGCCAAAACCAAATTTATTAACGACTTCATTCTATTAACCATTCGCATTCTTCTCGTACCAAACTTAAACGGAGTATATATATATATATATATATATATATATATATATATGAAAATTATTTCACGAAGGTAACACGTGAAAAATATTTATGATAAATAAAACCACGAAGGAAAGGAAACACAAAATGGTGCTCAAGCGCTTTCGTCTAATGACATCCTCAGGAACACATCCTGAGGATGTCATTAGACGAAAGCGCTTGAGCACCATTTTGTGTTTCCTTTCCTTCGTGGTTTTATTTATCATATATATATATATATATATATATATATATATATACACACGAGGGTTGTTGAAAAAGTAAGTTTAGGTGTTTTGAAGAAACTGTTTTATTACAAGGCAAGTAACTATTACAAGTATTTCAACAACAACTTATTACTACTTTTCTACATAATCACCAAACAGATTCAAACATTTGTCGTAGCGTGGGACAAGCTCTCCGATGTCGGTCGAGTAAAATGTAGGGTCCTTAGTTTTTAACCAGTTTCGTACGGCCGTTTCTGCATCAGAATCATTTTGAAGTTGTTTAACCTCCCAGGTGTTCCTTTAGGGCTGGAAACAAATGGAAGTCGCTTGGTATGACTTCCCAGTGGAACGATTCCAAAAGTTGGCGTGTTTGATTTGCAGTGTGAGGGCGTGCATTGTCATGCAAAAATAGTACACCTGCAGTAAGTAATCCAGGAGTTTTTTTTCTGATAGCCGTGCGGAGTCGCTGTAAAGTTTCGCAATAAGAAGTGACATTTATTGTTGTCCCACTTCCCATGAATTCAACATGCAAAACGCCTTGATGGTACCAAAAAATCGTTGCCATCTCCTTACCAGCTGATGGTGCAATCTTGAACTTTTAGGTTCATGGTGACCCCGGATGTTGCCACTTTACAGTGTTGCCACACTTACCTAACAAATTATTGTACTACCAACAACATTATTGTACTATGTATGCATAATGAACCGGTAATTAACCTTGTAAACGTACTTTTTGAACAACTCTCTTATATATGCGCCTCGGTAGTTGTGGTTAGCATCGCTGACTACAAATCCACCGGTCTCGGGATCGATTTCCGGGCGATGGTAGAGGGCGCGCAGCTTACCCATCTTCATTTTTCCAGAAAAAAACAGGTTGGTATATAAATGGGTACCTTAGGTAGTCTTGTGGTTAAAACGCTGAGCTGCTGATCAGGAGGTCATGAGATCGAGTCCGGGCGAAGACTAATTTCTGACCACCCGTGATGTGCTGTGGTTCCGATTCCACGTTAAACTGTAGGTCTAAGATGAAGTAACAAGCTTGACCTTTGTCAGAATGAACAATTTGGAGGGAAGCAAAAACCAAACCAAAATAAGGTCATATATGTAATCTTCGTTACCCTTGGTTTTGCTTCCGCCTGAATTGTTCATTCTGACGAAGGTCAAGCTTGTTACTCCATCTCTGACCTACGGTTTAACGTGGAATCTGAATCACGACCCATCACGGGTGTCAGAAATTACAAATTCTTCCCCCGGACTCGATCTCACGACCTCTCGATCAGCAGAATGTCTTAACCACAGCAAAATATCTTAACCACTAGGCTACACAGGGTACCCATTTATCTACCAACCAATTTTATTGTATGAAAGGATGAACAGTTGGGTTTCCTGCGCGCAGACTACCGTCAACGGAAATCGAACCCGGGGCCGGTGGATTCATAGTTAACATGCTGACCACTACACCACCGAGGAGCATATATAATATATATATTATATATATATATATATGATGCAAACCACAAGGAAATCGAAAAATGATTCCAAGGTTTTTCGTGTATTCAGAAGTAGGGCCTACACCTCGTCAGGGAGTGTACTTCTGAATACACGAAAGGCCTTGGAATCAGTTTTCTTTTTCCTTGTGGGTTTGCATCATTCATTCATTTCACGTGTTTAATTTTGAAATTCATCCCATATATATATATATGTATAGAAACGACGTAAGTATTGAGGAGCGTTTCTGCACACGAGGAAGAGAAATAACGAACAAATGAAAAATGAGGTGAACCGCCCGGGAATCGAACCCAGGGCCTTCCAATTGCCGGTCGGACGCGCTACCATTACACTACGGACCTCGTAGGAGAATTTCGATTTATGATTGATTGAGGTCCGTAGTGTAATGGTAGCGCGTCCGACGGCAATTGGAAGGCCCTGGGTTCGATTCCCGGGCGGTTCACCTCATTTTTCATTTGTTCGTTATTTCTCTTCCTCGTGTGCAGAAACGCTCCTCAATACTTACGTCGTTTCTATACATTAATATACTGCGTGGTCATTGCAGTTAAATGTGTATATCTATATATATAATATAATATATATTATATATATATATTACATTTTAACTGCAAACACGCAGTATAATTAACGTAAAGAACGACGCTTGTATAGGAGAATATTCCGCGGAAGATGAGGAGGAGAACGAAACAAATGAAAAAATGAGGTAACCACCCGGGAATCTGACCGGCAATCGGAAGATCCCGGGTTCGATCCAGGGTGGTTACCTCATTTTTTCATTTGTTTCGTTCTCCCTCCTCATCTTGCGCGGAATATTCTCCTATACAAGCGTCGTTCTTTACGATATATATATATATATACAAAGGTGGGCACCCAGGCCTCAAAAAGGACCGACGGTCCCGGTCCCGGTCCTTGCCTCAAACTGGACCGACGGTCCCGGTCACGGTCCTTTCTGAAGATAGGACCTAGGAACGACTCGGTCCTCATATATAATATAAGTGAAAAATTTGATTAAAATGAAAAATGAAATTAAAGACACCGGAAATCTTTAATTTTATTAACGTAAATTATAATTAATACAATACATAAATGATGAAAAAAAGTTATTAAGTTAAATGCTTGAGTTTCCCTTCAAGAAGACTAGCATTTCAAAATGGCTGTCACTAAGCCCTGACCTTTCGGCTTGAGGACGTCCTTCCCCAAAGAGAAGAGCCTCTCCACGGCGGCACTGGATGGGATAGGCGTGTTAAACTTGATGAAAGTCCTTCAACACACTAAAATCACTAAAAAAGACCGTCCGGAATTGCTTAAAAATGGACCGTCGCTCCTCATTTCGGTCCTGACTGAGAAAAGGACAGACTTTCCCGCTGACGGTCCTTAAAAAGGACCGAGTTCCTGGAGTTCGGTCCTTTTGGAACTCGGTCCTGCCCACCTTGTATATATATATATATATATATATATTAGTTGCTAATTCAGTAAAAGTACTTCTTTTGTGTGATATTAATTCCACCTCAATTTGACTTATGATGTGAATTCGCCATTAATTAAAAATTAACGCCTTAAACCATGGGGCAGTTTCTTTCTTTATAATATATCGTTTCCGTGGTTTTATATGTCTCCCCTTTTTCACGGTCAAATACGAGACGCTTTTTTGGCGTGTATGCAGTGTTTAGAGGTTATAAAGAAGGGATAAATGCTTGTGAAAAACGTCTCTCTACTCGTTGTGTTTCATTCATTTGAAGCTTTCATTCAATATAAAGCCAGCGGCAAATCTCCGTCTCACTCTGAAGTTACAAACTGTTTACACGAAACAAAAAATAGCCTATCTTAAATTAGGAGCAAATCTCACTCAGACGGTCAGAACTGCCAAGAAGATGTACGATGACTAAAAAAGATGATTGCCTTTAGTACCAACAGCCGCAATTCTCTTTCTCAGTTTTTTAATTTGGGTTGTTTTTCATAATAATACTGGTAAAAGTTGCGTTTTATAAAACATTTGTAGTTTAATTGCGTGTGTAGTTTCCCGTTAGGCAATAAATGAGATTTTGTTCAAACGCCTTTGATGTAGGTTGTCCAAATACGAAAGTAATGTGACGTCATCAGAATTAGTTATCTGGTTTGTCTTTTCACTATGGGCTAAGAACAAATGGCTATTGTTCTCATATTTATGTGCTGCTGCTGCTGCTCAAAAAATGTATTCTAATCTCCGAGTCGTTTGTCTCTCCATTCTTTCCATGTGAGCTTATTTCGAAGTATTTATAGTATTGTTGCTTCTCCTTTTTTTTTATCCTTTTAATAATTGTGTATTGTAAATATTGAGATCTCTTTTGCCTTCTCCTATTTGTTCTCCTGTTTTAGATTTGATGCTGACGTTTCGTTCATTTATCACGAACACCTTCAGGGTGTCATCGTAGTAGTTTCGCCTCGGAGCGAATAACACCTACATAGGCTGAAGGCTTTCTCAACTGTATTGGTTGACCCACATCTCTTCTCTACGATCGTTGTAACGCGTGGCACAACTGCCGTAGAGAAGAGCTTGAAGGAAAGTTTGAGAAGCCTTCAGCATACATATATAGGTGTCGTTTCGCTCCAAGGCGAATTACTAACGACGACACCCTGAAGATGTTCGTAGAAAATGAACGAAACGTCAGCATCAAATCTAAAACAGGAGAACTAAAATGAAGAGAGAGAGAGAAGAACTCTCAATATTTACAACCTTAAAATTTGAAACTTCCCCATTTATTACTCGACTTCTCCCAATGTGTGTTGTGTTAATGTGTTGTAAAGTTGTTTACATCATATGGAATAAAATACGACTTAATTCACAGTTTGGGAGCGAAACAGGTTGCCAAATCCCGAGTTAAAATTCCTGGACAGAGAATAAAAGGACAGAAATAAATAAATGGTGATATCTGTATTTATATTTTACATGTTGAAGGACCAGCAGAAGTATGTTGTAACTCTCTCTTTGTATCCGTTTATCCGAAACTTATCGTACAAATTATTTCCGCTTTGAAATAAAGATTCACAATAATCTCTCTTCGTCATTGAAGACCATTCTAAAAGGATTTATGCATTGAAGCGAATTGTCTTTCAATGAAAGAAACATAAACTCTTTCTCGTTCTTTTCTCCGTTAACGTTTTACAGTCAGAGAATGGCAAATCATCATTTATTACTTTCGAAACCTTTCGTAAAACTGAAATATCTTTGGACGAATAAGAAATGATTTATAATCGACAAATTAGCGTCGAATCAGAATGCAACATTTTCTTCTAAGTCATCCACAAAAAAAAAGCTATAATTTCATGAGGGTTTTTCGTGGTTGTGCATATTCTAATCTGGAGCGTAGAATTTCACACGAGAAACTAAAGTACATAATGCAAACAGTCAATCAGTAAAGGTCGAATGAGACCTGAAGAACCGAGGGACGTATGAACACAGCTCTATGTGACGCATATATATATATATATATATATATATCACATTCAACTGCAAAGAACACGCAGTATAAATAACGTAAAGAACGACGCTTGTATAGGACATATTCCGCGCAAGACGAGAGAGAGAGAACGAAACAAATGAAAAAACGAGGTAACCACCCGGGAATCGAACCCGGGATCTTCCGATTGCCGGTCAGATGCGATACCATTACACCATGGGCCTCACTCTTCCAAATGCCGTAATTCTTCTACATACTCGCAGAAACCAATGCCCCAAGGGGGCACCTCCCGCATGCCGTAACATTATATACATTCAACTGCAAAGAACACGCAGTATAAATAACGTAAAGAACGACGCTTGTATAGGAGATATTCCGCGCAAGACGAGAGAGAGAGAGAACGAAACAAATGAAAAAATGAGGTGCCCCCTTGGGGCATTGGTTTCTGCGAGTATGTAGAAGAATTACGGCATTTGGAAGAGTGAGGCCCATGGTGTAATGGTATCGCATCTGACCGGCAATCGGAAGATCCGGGTTCGATTCCCGGGTGGTTACCTCATTTTTTCATTTGTTTCGTTCTCTCTCTCGTCTTGCGCAGAATATCTCCTATACAAGCGTCGTTCTTTACGATATAATATATATATATATATATTACACGATACACAC
>JAJOZX010012254.1:37500-105517 GCA_023014485.1 Bathynomus jamesi
TTTCAGACCCTAGGATCCACTCATGGCTGGTCTACCTAACTGTGTTTATAATTGTGTAATGTGCATGTCCTCCGTGGTGGCAGAGGGAACCTACAATTTTACGTGGGTTCCGAACCACAAAAGCCTTAATTTTACTTCCTTAAACTATATCCAATCTATCAACATATGCGTCTAATCGGTTTTTAAACATGTTTATGGACGTGCTATTAATTATTTCTACCGGCAAGCTATTCCAGCTATTTACTATTCTATGCGTAAAAAAGTTTTTGGCAACTGCTGTCTCGAACCTTCTACTTGTCAGCTTACACCTGTTATTTCTAGTTCCACTATATTGTGATATTTCGAAAAAGCTGTCTCCATTCATGTTATCGAACCTATTCATAATTTTAAAAACCTGGATTAGATCACCCCTTAGCCTCCAAGTCTCGAGTGTTGTCAATTTTAACTCCCGAAGCCTATCCTCGTACGACTTTGACCTAAGCGACGGAATCATCTTCGTTGCTCGTCTTTGAACTCTTTCGATTTTGTCTATATCTTTGTGCATATGCAGATTCCAAAATTGGATCGCGTGCTCCAAATGGGGTCTAACTAATGATTTATGAAGAGGAACAATAATATCGCGCGAATTGTACTCAAAATTCCGAGCTATAAAACCTAGCACTTTGTTCGCTTTATTGACTGCTGCTGTACTTTGTTTCGCCACTTTTAGATCACCAGTGACTATAACTCCTAAATCTTTTTTCCTGTTCTATGCTTGCCAATTCCTTCCCTGATACACTATACGCAAAGTTACCGTTCCGCGAGCCTATATGTAAAATTTTGCACTTATCGACGTTGAATCTCATTTGCCATGTGACTGACCAATCTACGATTTTATTTAGATCTTCCTTGATTTTCCTTCTAACTTTGTCATTAATCACCCTACCACCCAACTTCGTATCATCCGCAAACTTTGAAACTGTACTGACTAGACCGACATCTAAATCGTTAATATATATAAGAAAAAGCAAGGGGCCCAATACAGAACCCTGAGGAACGCCGCTCGCTACATTAACCCAAGATGACTTCGCTCCATCAACGACCACCCTCTGTTTCCTACCTCGCAACCACTCTTCTATCCAATTTATTACTACACCCCTGATTCCATGAGCCTTCGTTTTTTAAATGAGTCTTTTGTGCGGTACGGTGTCAAACGCCTTTTGAAAATCAAATACACTACATACCGCCGATGACTATCGTAAACTTTAACCACGCTTTGGAAAAATTCTAAAAGATTAGTTAAGCAAGATTTGTTTCTTCCTAAAACCGTGCTGCGTATTTCTAATCAAGTTATGCAATTCTAAGTGTTCGACTATACTATCCCTAATTATTGATTCCAGTAGCTTACCTACATCAGACGTTAAACTGATTGGCCTATAATTCCCGGCGCACCTTTTTCGCCTTTCTTAAAGATAGGCGTTACATTTGCTAACTTGAAATTTTCTGGTACGCACCCCTCAGAAATAGACGCGTCATTAAGATGGAGTCCATCTCCGAGGAACAAGTCCCTCCTGCCGTAGAAACTGCTCCAAAAATTCGCAAAATGCACTCCTTCCTGTTAGCAAAGTGACTTTAGGTTATTGGTAATATAGGTAGCCTTGCTGTAGAACTCGTTGCGCTGGATAATTCGAGAAGTATACCTATTAAAACAAACTTATTAGTTTTTCCTTTAGTCGCTATATATATAGAGTGGACCTAGTTTTAGCCGTTTAAGGTGATAATGATTTAATTGTATGCAACGATTGATTAGGCAATGACTGATTGCTTTATAATGATAGGCTGGGTTAATAATTTATGATGTATACAGTATCACCGATTGGAATGAATGGTTATTTGATTAGATCCACCATACTATTGGAAGTGACCGAAATGGCAGCGAGGTCACCAGCTTTGGTTTACGCCAAAGCAAATTAATATTAAGGTTATGAAAGACACCTTACTTTTGTAGTTTATTATGAAAATAAATCCGTTATTTTATTCACTGTGATATAACAAAGAATTGACAGTAATTAATTGGTAGTTTTACGTTATGCTTATGGCATAGGCTTAGCTAATAAGATGAAATGTTAATAGCTTAATTGACACGTAATAAATAATGTAATACTCATCGATGGTATGTAAATGGCATGCGACATGTAACATTGAATAGGCCTAGTTAATGATATAAAGAATGCACGTGCGTTTGGTACATTGAATGGAAACTGACACTGATTAAGTAGGCTAAATGATTGCATGGATGCACATAGAATAATTGATGTGGCCTAATAATAATGGATTGAAATGCTTGCACAAATATCATTTATATATAAGAACATTATGTGATGTTAAATGATTACGTCAAGAGAACATTTATTTAACAAAATATATGACTTGAACATAATGACGGATGATACGCGGAATAACGGTATTGAAATGACACTTGAATTGGATGATAGGCCTACTGCGTTCTTTCACGAGTCAGTTGGAACGCGTAAATACACACTTTGGGAGTATAGCCTACCGTTCGGCGGTAGGCTAATGTAGGCTTCAAGAGTACTTAGAATATGATGTACTTAGCTTATGGTGACGTAAACTTTGTTGAAGGCGGGCTGAACCTATTACGCAGATTCGAGTTGTCGTTGTCGTTAAGCCTCTTGAGATGATGGATGTAGGCTTCGTGGAGGCCTGAGGTGATGTTACTTCTCGAGGTGCAGGCTGGCCTTGTGATATTGCAGGCGTAGGCCTGTGGTGCGGAAGATATCTCGAGGAACGTGGAGAAACTTGAAGGCCGACCCGGCAAACCGCAGGCCCGAAGTGATTCCGGTTGGGCCTCGAAAGATTGCTTCTGCAGGTGGTCTGTAGATCTTACGTGAAGACAAATTGTAGGCCCTGAAGAAAGTAGCGGCCGCGGCCCCTCGGCCAGGGGGCCGGAAAGCGGCTGGTGGACGCGCTGCTCACGTGATGGTGAGCGTACGGTGAGTGAGTGTGAGAATGAAAGCAAATGGAAGCTCGCTTTTATACCCTGGTGACGTAGGACTATACCAAATCTTAAGACGCTTGGTCCGCGTGTCCTTTGTTTAAAAGCTTACATTCGCGCCTCTTGGGAAGAAACAGACTTTCCATTGTTTGATTGCCCACGTGTGTTCCAACTGTTTTATGTAGCGTGGAAGAAAGTATGTCTGTCGATTTGTTGGTCTATTTCTTGTCGATACGCTACAAGTAGTTCCCTCTCAGAGACGAAGGAACGATACTGAGAAGAAATACCATTCTGTTGGGAGACCTGATGAGGCCACTCCGAGATTTGACGCTTGGCCTGGTATGTCGTGGAATTCCTGACGCAGGAAGGAATGAAGGGTCGTCAGATGCTCGGAAGAGGAACGCTGGTGTATGGGGTGGGGGTTCCGCAGGGGGGTGGGGTTGGGGTACGGCAGGAATGGGGGACAGTGAGGAGCGAACGGAGGAAACGAGAGGGGCGGGGGGACTGTGTTGGTGGTCGAATGCTGTGCCCGTAACTCGTCGCGTGGTGTTCTCGTTGAGGTCGCTCCTGCCGCAGGGGTTGGACTTCGGCAGGAATGTGGAGCAATGAAGAGTGGACGAAGGAAACGAGAGGGGCCGGGGAACTGTCTGAGTTCGAATGCTGTGCCCGTAACTCGTCGTGTGGATGTTGTCGTCGAGGTCGCTCCTGCCGAAGGGAGAAAAAGAAACGTCGTTCGAGTCCACGAGCAGCAGGAAGTAATCCACGGAATGATGCAAAGAGACAGTTGATGAAGGCAGGGGATCGCCAACCCTGTGCCTGAAGTGTTTGTTTTGCGTGGATGCATGTGTGCGCTCTGCTCGTTGATTGAAGAATGCTTTCTTTTTAGGCCTTCCCGTAGGGAATGGGGAAGGGAAAACCCGTCGTGCTTACGGGAAAAAAATTCGCTGATCAATGAGGCGCGTCACCAGATTTATCGCCAAATGATTTACCGTACAACGGCCGAGACGGGACCGTTGAATATTTTGGACGAGGTGGTGACGAAAGAATGCGCCGTTTGAAACGAATTTGGGACTGACTGCAGCGCTGGGGGGTGGGGGGTGAGTGTTGTCCTGAGGCGTTAGGTGGTGATTTCGTGAGTCCCTCCACGATCCGTTTGACGGCGGAGCAGGACCCAATGCCAGTGGTGGCTTCTCCAAGGGGTCGCCGCGCCCCTGCCGTCAGGAGGCAGTGAGACTCGACTCAGGGGGACGCACTCGGGAATTTGAAAGTTGCGGTGATTGTGCGACGGCACATGACCGCGAGACAGTAAGGCATTAAAGTACCGCGCGGAACGAATATCACTGTTTGCAAGTAGGCCTAGATAATTTCACTGAATTTATGAAACCGTACGTACATAGAAATTTGATATGGCTGCAGAAAATCACATTGAATTTATGAATACCGTATTTACATAGAAATTATTTAATGTGGCTGCAAAAAAATGAAATGGTCAATAATAGCTAAGCACAAGGATCGCTGTGAATAAATAACGTAAAATAAGTTCGAGTCACTCCGGGGTTACACCAATTTATAGTGGAGCTAGTTTTAGCCGTTTAAGGTGATAATGATTTAATTGTATGCAACGATTGATTAGGCAATGACTGATTGCTTTATAATGATAGGCTGGGTTAATAATTTATGATGTAATACAGTATCACCGATTGGAATGAATGGTTATTTGATTAGATCCACCATACTATTGGAAGTGACCGAAATGGCAGCGAGGTCACCAGCTTTGTTTACGCCAAAGCAAATTAATATTAAGGTTATGAAAGACACCTTACTTTTGTAGTTTATTATGAAAATAAATCCGTTATTTTATTCACTGTGATATAACAAAGAATTGACAGTAATTAATTGGTAGTTTTACGTTATGCTTATGGCATAGGCTTAGCTAATAAGATGAAATGTTAATAGCTTAATTGACACGTAATAAATAATGTAATACTCATCGATGGTATGTAAATGGCATGCGACATGTAACATTGAATAGGCCTAGTTAATGATATAAAGAATGCACGTGCGTTTGGTACATTGAATGGAAACTTGACACTGATTAAGTAGGCTAAATGATTGCATGGATGCACATAGAATAATTGATGTGGCCTAATAATAATGGATTGAAATGCTTGCACAAATATCATTTATATATAAGAACATTATGTGATGTTAAATGATTACGTCAAGAGACATATTTAACATAAATATGACTTGAACATAATGACGGATGATACGCGGAATAACGGTATTGAAATGACACTTGAATTGGATGATAGGCCTACTGCGTTCTTTCACGAGAGTCAGTTGGAACGCGTAAATACACACTTTGGGAGTATAGCCTACCGTTCGGCGGTAGGCTAATGTAGGCTTCAAGAGTACTTAGAATATGATGTACTTAGCTTATGGTGACGTAAACTTTGTTGAAGGCGGGTTGAACCTATTACGCAGATTCTAGTTGTCGTTGTCGTTAAGCCTCTTGAGATGATGGATGTAGGCTTCGTGGAGGCCTGAGGTGATGTTACTTCTCGAGGTGCAGGCTGGCCTTGTGATATTGCAGGCGTAGGCCTGTGGTGCGGAAGATATCTCGAGGAACGTGGAGAAACTTGAAGGCCGACCCGGCAAACCGCAGGCCCGAAGTGATTCCGGTTGGGCCTCGAAAGATTGCTTCTGCAGGTGGTCTGTAGATCTTACGTGAAGACAAATTGTAGGCCCTGAAGAAAGTAGCGGCCGCGGCCCCTCGGCCAGGGGGCCGGAAAACGGCTGGTGGACGCGCTGCTCACGTGATGATGGTGAGCGTACTGGTGAGTGAGTCAGCAGTGTTGCCAGATGGAATTTTTAAAAATCTGATAAATCTGATTAAAAAATCTGTAGAAATCTGTAGATTTATAATATTTATCTAAATAATAATTTTGACATATTTTTATTTAATTTACTGTCTTAAGGTATTATCAATGATAAAATCTTGTATAATATTTTGTTTATTTTTATAAACTTATATAAATATGGCACTTTAACATAAAAAAAAGTAAAGTAAATGAAAGTAAACAAATTGAATTCCGTTACTTTGTGACAAAGGAAATACCTTTTGGTTATTGCTGTAATAACTATAAGAACACCGGAATACTTCTTTAACTCATACACATAAATGAAACAAAAAAAAATCCTTTTTAGATTTAAACAGATAAATATCATTTTTTTCAACAAACAAAAACATTCCATGCTACCATGACGTAGAGGGAATATCAACCAATCAGCGCCGATTAAATGATTTAATCGGCATGTATATCGTAGTCAGAAGCGAGTCGACTCGACTTCTGAAACTGAATACCGAGAACATTTGTGTCCTATTGATTGAGACTGTAGGCCTAATATTTCCTTGTTGTAAATTTTGGAAGTAAATAATAATGATTGCTTGCTGGATTAAAAATCTGTAGATTATGCATAAATTATTGAAAAAATCTGAAAATCTGAATTGCTTCATAAAATCTGTAGATCTACAGATATATCTGTAGATCTGGCAACACTGAGTGAGTGTGAGAATGAAAGCAAATGGAAGCTCGCTTTTATACCCTGGTGACGTAGGACTATACCAAATCTTAAGACGCTTGGTCCGCGTGTCCTTTGTTTGATAAAAGCTTACATTGGCGCCTCTTTGGGAAGAAACAGACGCTCCATTGTTTGATTGCCCACGTGTGTTCCAAACTGTTTTATGGTAGCGTGGAAAGAAAGTATGTCTGTCGATTTGTTGGTCTATTTCTTGTCGATACACTACATATATATATATATATAATATATATATAATATATATATATATATAAAGCTTATCATTTTCATTATCATTATCATAACTGTTGAGGTAATGGTAAATCTTACTTTTAAGGCCGCACAGCAACCACGCATCCTACATTAATAACACATAGAGCAGAAAAACTATATATATACACAGCTATGTAAACTTTTCAAAATATATATATATATAAAAAATTAAATTTTTTTTAAGAAATTACTATTTTTTGTTGTATTTTTTATATTTTTTATATTTTGAAGAGTTTGCACAGCTGTTTCGGTTTGGCGGACTGCTACAGATTTTTGCGAAACTTAGCAAATCAATTGGTTAGATTAGCTTAGGTTAGGTTAAGTTAAGTTTATTGGTAAATGTTACTTTTAGGGTCGACAGTTTTTTTCCGCTCTATCGATTGATATACGTGTTATTAATGTAGGATATGTGGTTGCTGTGCGGCCTTAAAAGAAAAGTAAGATTTACTGAGGTAATTTACCGAGGTAATTTTTAGTTTGAATACGTAATTGATAGCGTCGTTAGGTCATACTTTATATTCTGAAAGAATTTCAACAGATTAAAAAATGATGAAATATTTTTAAAAGTGTTTATTCCAACGTTTCGTCAAAAAGGCGCCATTATTTTATGAAAATTTAATTATACGCATTTTGCACTTCATTTGTTTTGATTCCAACTCGAAATTCATGTTCATAAAATTATTTATCTTCAACCTCATTCGCAACTCACATTTAATTACAAATTCACATTCTTTAGAACGGTTATTTATTCATTCTGGCTTCTCAGGGAACCATTCTGAGTTTGTGTATATATATATATATACAGGGTGTCCCATAAGTCCGGTCTCACAGGAAAATTTATTTTACAGTAAGTTAAATTTACAAAAATAATGCATTAGAACTAAAACAAATGTTCATATTGAGGTCTCGTTTTGGGACCTTTTTATGGAGAAGTGAGTTACACTCATGAGGAAAAGGCCTTCACCTTTTTCTCACGAGTGTAATTCATTTCTATATTAGCCATTGCGTGTTATTCTACCTGCAACATAAAAAAAAGGTTCCAAAACAAGTTATCAATTTGAACATTTGTTTTAGTCCTAATGTATTACTTTTGTAAATTTAATTTAAAATAAATTTTCCTATGAGACCGGACTTATGGGACACCCTGTATAAGAGGAGGAGCTTGAGAACGAAGATTAAAAAACTGCGGAAGCTCAAAACTGTTTAATATTCTTCTGAAAAAACCTCGTAATATGAAAAAAATATTCACTAATGACATTCAAACTGATTTGCAAATTACCTTAACCAAGTTCGTGACCATTCATGTGCGACAGATTACGGAGGAAGTACAAGAGTAGAAAGCAACTCTCTCCTTTGTCAGATCCCATAAATTAAGAGAGATGCGGCAAAAGGATCGGTCGCGTACAGTCCAATCCTGAACATGGAGCAAGTGTAGTTTACGTCCCCCTGTGGTGCCTAGTGTAGTTTACGGTCCCTTACATTATCCTAGTGTAGTTTGCGTTCCCCAACTTTGTCCCCGTATACCTAATCAATTCATTTAAAAAATGTTTCCTAAAGATCCTAGTGTAGTTTACAGTTCCCCAACTTTGACGGATCGACCTGTGGTCGACCCCTCTGCAGCATCCCGCCTCATTTGCTGGATTTAGTGATGGTGGGAATTGCTGTCTGATCTCCTCCTACCCTCGTAGCCAGCCACGTATGGCTGGTCAGTGATTTTGCACAGGAATCTGTCCAGCTGGTTCTTGAAATTATTCAGGTCGGTGTGCTGGAGATTCTTCACTTCTTTTGGTAGGGCATTGAAAAATTTTGGGCCTCGTATTCTGAGAGTATTTTCCATCCTCGTTTTCATGGCCCCTTGTCCCACCGCAGCTGGGACGGTACAAAATCTACCTCTTCTCTCATTCCAGTTTGTTTCTATTTCATTTCTAAGGTTAGGAACAAAGCCCACAAGTATTTTCCTATGTACGACGGCTACTCTATATTTTGCCCCACCTTTTTTTTTTCTTTCCAAGTTTCCTTGTAAGTTCCAGAAATTTTGTACACAAGTAGTTACATACATTTTTTACAAGTTTTTATTTTTCCACATAGTCTCCATCCTTTCCTACGGCTTTCCTCTACCTCGAAACAAGGGCCTTTATTCCTTGCTGGTAAAAATCCGCTGGGTTCCGCTGGAGCCACCTCTTAACCTCCTCAACAACCTCATCGTCACTCTGAAACTTTCTTCCACGAATAGCACCCTTCATTGGCCCAATCAAATGGAAGTCTGAAGGTGCCAGATCCGGGCTGTATGGAGGGTGGGATAACACAGTCAAGCGTATTTTTGTGATGGCCTCTCTTGTTTGCGAACTGTTGTGTGGTCTTGCGTTATCGTGCAAAAGAAGGAGGCCCTCCAGTTTTCTCTCCAGGTCGAACTCGCTTTATACGTCTCTGGAGTCTCTGTAGGGTAGCAATATATGCCTCTGAGTTGATTGTTTGTCTTTTCTTCACAATGTCCACCAGAATCGCCCTTTCATGTCCCAGAAGATGGTGGCCATGATCTTTCCTGCAGAAGGAGCCATTTTGAACTTTTTCTTGCGTGGGGAGTCTGCTTGATGCCACTCCATGGATTGTCGTTTTGTTTCAGGTTCAAAGTGGTGTACCCAAGTCTCATCTCCAGTTACAATTCGTGAAAGGAAGTCATCCCCTTCTGTCTCGTATCGAACCAACGACTCAGAAGCAATTTCTTTTCTTTGGGCTTTGTGATCTTCAGTCAGTTCGTGAGGAACAAACCCGTGAACACACTTTTAAGTATCCCAGTTGCTGAATTATCGTATTCACACTTCCTTCACTAATTCCTAGCTCCAGTGATAGCTCCTTGTATGTGACGCGCCGATTTGATCGAATGATGCTGTTAGCACGTTGCACAGTGTGAGATGTCACAGCCGATGCCGGGCGACTGCTGCGTGGCTCATCATCGAGGCTGGCTCCCTCTCTCCGATGATCTCGCACGTTTAGACCAGCGTCCAACTGTGCTTCGATCAACAACAGCATCTCCGTAAACGTTTTGTAGACGCTTGTGAATATTTCCAACTGTTTCCTTCTCTGCGGTTTAAGAACTCGATAACAGCTCTCTGTTTACGACGCACATCACTGTCAGACGCCATTTTCGAAACTGCGTTAACCATCGGTTTTATACACGGGCGTTTAAAAGCGGTTTTATACAAGGAGGGGTTATGTGAAGCGCAGAAAGTTCAAACTTACGGCCCAAAAGGCATTTCAGCCCCATAACCTATTATTTAGCTAAGAAAAGAGGGTGGGGTAAAATATAATGAGTGACCCTAGTATATTATTGTGTACCACTCGCGCCTTCTTTCAAGAGAATAGAGTTTCAGGGATTGTAATCGAGACCAATAGTCTTCACCTTCCGTTTCCTCTATCTTAGACGTAAAAGTCCTTTGTATAGCTTCACTGTTGTCACTGTTTCGTTTTCTTTATGGGCTTGTGAGTACTAAGCAATACTCAATCATTTGTTGGACTAGACTCTTCCATAATTTGAGCATGATGTTTGCTTTTCTGCTGCGGAAGCTCCTCCAGATGATTCCCATTATTTTTCTGCCGTTGTAATTTTGATGTTATAGTGCTCTCTGAATTTTGCATCCGACGACATTATTACCCCAAGATCCCTGACTTGTGAATTTTGTATTATCTGTCTGGCTTGCAGAGTTTTGTACCCTTTTTTCTGTCGTTCCTTGTTATTACCATACCTTAGAAGTTGGAATTTTTCTTATATATATATATATATATATATATATTATATATATGGTTATCAGTTATAGGCACTATTTAATTTTAATGAAATAGTTAATTACAGTATTTTGCAAAGAGGTCACCCATTACTTTTGTATAAAATAAATTGCAGTAAACGAATAACCTAACCTTGTTTTTCTTTTATTTAAACAGATAAAATACGTTCACAGAATATGACAAAATAGTAACTTAAATTAGAAGTGTGCAAAACACAATAATTGAAAAGCGAGAATTAAAGGTTGATATTAATAAGTGTAACCATCATTACAACCTCATTTGAATATCAATAAAAGTGAACGATTAATTACACAAAAGTATTTGGAGGTTTCTGATACAAAACAGATGGGTTCTTGAGCTTTACGATACGATATTAAAAAGGCGAAACAAAAATGGGCCTATTCAGGCGTAAGCAGAACGAGAAAGATATTGCTTGCTTGTCGGGAAAGTGAAGCGAAGACTTATTTCTACCGGAAAAGCACTAGTTCAGTCGGAAAGTTTTTCAAATTTTCTTAAAAACCTAAAATGGTTGTTGGTCTACGTGTCTGGTACTTCTCATGGTTGCTTTATTGGGTCTTGGCGGAACTATGCTTGTCGGCATTCTACGATAATAAACCTGTCAATGTTTCTTACAGTCGGTTCTTCTCCGTTTCGTATTTTCTGGCGGAATAATATCGCACATGGAATAAAAGGCCACTGTTTCGTTATAATTTTTATGACGGAAGAAATACGCTGTTTACAACGAAACGTTTGTCCTTTTACTTCCTCGCGTGTAAATTAATCCCACTAGACTCAAAGATGAATTACCTTCCTTATATTAAACATTTTCCCGCGTTCGTAGCTCATTGGATGACCATTTTCCTATAAGAGGAGTGAAGACACTGATGAGTCGGCGGGTCGAACCCTGATCGTGCTGGTAATAATAATAATTAATACAGGATTTAGGGCAATGAGTCGCATTTAGTTTGCCTGAGCGCTGCGCCAATTTCTGGCTCTCCTCAGTGATTATTATTATTATATTATCCTTAAATCCCACATAAACCTGTCTTTGATGAATCCTGCAAAAAGACTTATGCGGAATTTAATTGAGTAAACAAGATAGCATTATATACAAGTGGACTACACCTGGGGCAAATTATAATGCGTTACGTAACACGCGGAAGGGGGTAAAGTTTAACAAGGTGTTATATGGATGGACAATCAAATGAATGTTGGAACAGCCTCTAATGAGAGAGAGAGAGAGAGAGAGAGAGAGAGAGAGAGAGAGAGAGAGAGAAAATGAGAGAATTTTGTAAATTTGGTTTATTTTTCCTCCGGTGGAAGTGGCGCTATTCCATTCGTTATAAAAATATTAAAAAAAAAAATCAAAATTAAGTGTTAGAGTTATGTGGGCCAAAAGGGGACACAACTTTCACTGAACTGGAATATCTTCTTACAGTGACCGAACTGAGAATAAAATTGCGTTGAACCAATCCAATGACGAATCAAGTCTTAGGTTCAGCTATCAAAACCATAGGAAATTTAAAAAATACACACCTGTGACAAAGTACAAAAAAAAAAAAATACGAGTCAGACTTTCAAAATTAGTAGTATATTCAAATTTATAACATAATTTTTTTAGTACTGGTAACGGTTTTTTCAATATCTGACGCTTCTAAAAACATTGACCCGTACCATCGTTGAGTCTTGTGCTTTGTTAGTTCTACGTACATCTCTTCTTACTTTGTCATTCAACCATAGCAACACCACACTACTTGGATCAAAGTGTGACACAACTGGCATGTTATGTCTAACATAAAGATAGTTCATAAGCACATCTGAAGACAGCTGTGAACGATCGGCTGTTTTGAGAACATTATAAGACTTAATGAGTCTTTCCACATCTGCTGAATGCGGTTTTGCTGCAACAATTCGACCATGTGCAAAGATCAACACATCAAATTCCTGATTTTCTAACTGCAGAAGTCTTTTCATCAGGTTTGAAGTTCCAATACTTGAAACACCGAGTAATGAACAGTCATCTCTGTACTGGAGGGCAAATGTTGCTAAGTCAAGATCCGGAATAATGAAAGCATGGCATTCATTCAATTGTAAGTCAGTCACTGAGGAATCTAAACTTCTAAAGGGTCTCAACAACTTTAAACGATCAGAATCAAAAGCATATCTTTCATTTAGTAAGTTTATCAAGGATTCAATAATTTCATATCGTACAGCTTTGAAATCGCGTGTTGCTGTTGTAACTAATTGATGGCTCACTCTGCTCTCTTTGTCAGTCAGCTGGATGCCAAAGAATGTCAAATTGTCCTCATCTAAATTTTCTTAAAAAGAACTTTCCCATCCACCAAGAAGCGATTGACTCTTCAATGCATCTAGATTGTCCAAGAGATTCTGTACTTTGTTATCCCAATCAAAATAAGTGTATTTATTGTCTTGCAGAGACTTTTGAAATCTTGAATATAGAAACAAAATGTCTGCACTCTGCAGCTATGCACATTGTGCTCAACTTTTTCAGATCAGTAAGATTCTTCAGATGACCATGAGCAGAAGCATCTTCCGACTGCTCTAAATATGCTATGATTGCTCTGTATGATGATAGAATACTGCTGAAAAGATTGTAAGAGAATTCTGTCCAACGAACTTCAAAATATTTCGGAATATGATGTACTGCTAAATTCTTTTCTTTTCCAACCTTTTCCAGTTCTTTGGTACGAACTGCTGATGTATGAAAAAATGTTGAGAGACCACTGCCATCTTGTATCAACATATTCACTTCCTTCACAGTTTTAGAGATTTTGCCAAAGGCCAGATCTGAGCGATGAGCTCCACATCAAGTTTTGATCAGTGGAAGGTTTGTTTCAGCCATTTTCCTTTCCTTATCTAACATTTTCCACAGGTTCACATGTTCTCCTGCGTTGAACCTCCATTCGTGACAACATATGTTACGTTGTTGAAAATATCTTTCAAAGGAATAGTAAAAGAGACTGCTTCTTTCACAGCTAATCTATATCCTTCAGTCTTCCGCTGAGTAGATTCAGAAAATCCAAAGAAAAGGTCTTCCTCTTGCTCATCTGAACGAACTAGCTTGTACTTGACATATTTATTGTCAAGCTGGAATTCATCAACAGAACCATCT
This sequence comes from Bathynomus jamesi, assembly GCA_023014485.1. Classification (NCBI taxonomy): domain Eukaryota; kingdom Metazoa; phylum Arthropoda; class Malacostraca; order Isopoda; family Cirolanidae; genus Bathynomus; species Bathynomus jamesi. The sequence continues at coordinate 51,267 of JAJOZX010012254.1, forward strand.
ACTGCAATTGATACAACAATTGCCGATTTGATTTTTTCAAGTAAATTAGGTTTACGAGTATCTGCTCGTACAAATTCGTTTAATTTGTACAAGAAGCTAGCATATGAAACTTTGTCAAAAGCCTTACTAAAATTCAAATAAATTATATCTTACAGACTTGATATTTTGATTGATTTTAAACCATTTTAATATTTAAATATCACATTTAAAAATAGATTAATTATAAAAAAATGATGAGAGAAAAAAATATTTTGATGAGAGTAAAATCTGTAAAAACTTTTGAAATAAAGGCAAAATGGTAAATTTTTGCACACTGCTATATAGTAAACCATTTTAACGGCATTCTCACCAATGTACAATACGCAACAAGCAAAATATCACACAGGAAAAACCTCTAAAGCCTCGCGTGTATTAAAAGAGAAGTAATAAATTATATTGAAGTATTAAAATATTTTATACCAAATTTTATAAATATTTAGGAAAAATAAATGTACTCCAACTCAATACCTGGCGTCCTGGCGTCGGAATATAGTAGGTTTTGCAAGTGTTATCGTAGAAGCCGTACATGCACTGAGAACCACTATAGTCGGCATTGACTTATCTTCGTCACCGGCGTCTGTTTCATACGATATACCAGTGATATCTAAATATCGTTTTTGAAATGTAGCGAATCTGATGAGTTGAGCGCACAGTTGATAAAGTTTTCATATTATATATTTTAATGCATTATTTTAAACGTTACAGAAATGTCACACATGTCCATATAGGGTTAATTAATTAAGTAAATTTAATAATACACAAAATAATTTTTAAAGATACACAAAAAAAATTTAATAATGCACATTTTGTGTATTAATACACGCTAACATAGCCTATGATCAAAACTGTGAAAGAACCAGCGCGTGGCTAGACCCATCTCCGTAGAACACGCTATCCCACGAGTGGTATACGAAACACTTTCGTGTCGACAGTGACTCTGATCAGACATTGCATTTGTCATGTTCTTTGTACAGTCTTCAAAATATTCAAGTGCTTTACAGCTTCTTACATTTGAAAAACAGAGTTACATATTTCTTCTGCTAAAGAGACAAATGTGTGTGTGTGTGTGGGGGGGGGGTTATATTGAAGACCTTATTATTATTATATTTCCATTATGAGCCCCGTAAAGCCAAAAGCTTAACAATTAATACAGGTTGTTTCAAAAATCCGGAATCATAGAAAAAATATTTTTAATATATAATGTAGGCCCTATATATACATGAGACGTCGCGAGTACGAGAGGGGCGACCTCGCCAAACCAGTTTTGAGATAGATGCGTTTAAACTTTGTGACTATTGAAAATAACTACATTTTGGGCATACGAGGTACGAGGTGGGGTATTTAACTATACCAAGTTGTCTGTGGATGGGGAGGGTTGAACTATTCATTCGTGGAACAATCTCAAAATCGCCAATGTGGCGAGTTCCGCCACCATTCGCCACGCCTCATATATATCATATAATAATATTAATAATAATAATATTAATAATAATTGAAAAATAATATTCCTATGATTCCGTCCGGACTTTTGGAACACCCTGTATAATAATCGACTGTGAAAGAACAGTTCCCATTTATGTCCTGGCTGTTTCTCTTACTGTAAAGTATGTAACAGAAATACACACGAAATAGGTTTTACATTTGTCCTACATACATTTTTCTTATTTTATTGATACTTATCAAACATATTACTTTAAGTAATAAGATTGTATACAGATTGTATACAAGATTGTATACAAGGAGTCTGATTTTACGCATTATCAGTTGTTATTTCATAAAAAACTCGTGCATGAATTAGGCAATCTGTATGGCAATCTACAAACATTGTAGAAAGTCAAAAGCACGACAAAATGTTTTGTTTTTCTCCCTACGGTTTTGTTGATTTGCTTTTATGCATCAAGAAATAAAAATAAATTTGCATTTAAATATAACATTTCAATTCCGGATTTTTTTTTTTTTTTGTAGTCAAGTTATGAATGCGTATATTTGAAATGTTACTTATTTGTACCAGTGGTCCATAAAGGGATAATAATAACGTAATTCTTTTTTTTTAAATGTATATTGGTCAAACGGAAAAGAAGTTGGGAACCAGAGTTAAATGGAATAAGCACTGTTAAAACTGGTTATGTATCTCAAAAAGCATTTTCCTCGAAGGGTGATCGTATCACTAAACTCGCTTAAAGACTTTAAAATAGAAATGATAAAAATGTCATTAAGAAGAATATTTCTGAATGAGTTTTAAACGAAAGTGCACACTGCAAAAACAGTAACTAATCTTGTCCCTTCTACGCTTACTGAAAGTAAATAGGATTTGTCACAGTGCATGACGTATACTCAGTGTTATTGGAGCTACTTCCTGAAAATAGCGGCGCTACCGCTACAGCTCTTCATTTGGAAAAGTAGCGCGCTACCGCTACTTTTGAAAAGCATTCAAAATTGGAATAATAATTCCCCAGTACGTGCGTGTAATTTGTGCAAGTATTAGAAAATAGCATCACTGTACAGTACATATCTGTATATTACAAATTCAGTAGCTAAGTTGTTGCTTCAGTTACTGAGCAAATGTGCGAGGAGAAAAAGATGTATACTGCAAAGAATAGGACATAAATAAAGCAGGCAAAAGGAAGAAAGTAATATCTCGTTACATCTTCTATAGTGGTGCAATAGTAAATATTGCGTTGATTCAATTCACAGTTCTTTTATTTGATTGCTAATAATGTAGGAATAAGTGCTACTAGTAGAACTGGACTATTTCATGCTACTTTTTGACCACACCATAATGAAAATAATAAAAACAGTCAAATACGCATTATTTATTTATAAAATAATAAAATAAATATGATTACATGTATGCGGAAGCATCAGGAACTCGATGCTGACCAAGCTAAATTAGCTCGTAAACTAGAAGAACAAAAATGGTTTTTATTCACTTTAAAAGTAGCGAGTAGCGGTTGGAATTCCTCTAAAATGTGCACTCCTACTACTTTCGCTACTTTTCCTCAAAAGCAGCGGCGCTACTCCCAACACTTTGTATACTGAATAGTCTTATCAACTGGAACACAATGGTGTGTTTGTCAGACAGTGTGGGTGATGTAAGAATTAGGTATTTATCACTCTAAAGAAGTACACTCACTCACGCACCTAAAAAATGTGGGAACAGAAATTAGACAGTTTGTTGAGCAAAATAATTTATTACTTGTGATAAAAAAATGTTTTGATGTCAATCAATCTCTCTCTCTCTCTCTCTCTCTCTCTCTCTCTCTCTCTCTCTCTCTCTTTCTCTCTCTCTGAAGGAGAACTGAAATAAACTTTCTTTATTTTTTTCGTATTCAAAATTTTAAAAATGAAGTTTAAAATATGTAAAAAAAAAAAAAAACTAACATTTAAATTGGGTTCAATATTTTATATAGAAAAAGAAAATGATGGATTAACTGTGACAACTGTAGGGTGTCTTAAAGAGCTCATTTTTATTTATTTATTTATTAATTTGCAAATATATACAAAGTTTACGAGTTGAATATAATTTCATTACTAAATACAGATGCTGCATACCGTTGTAAACTGCCTTTACCAAGCATGCACACGCTTTACAAACCGAAATTTACACTATTAGTTAAATATAATTATATAATTATTATAATAGGAATTATATAATAGATATAATTACAAAAATTATAATTTTTTATAAAAGACTTAAAATGCTGAAGGGAACTTACGAATTAGGACATACTGCGTCGTAGTTTGAAAACTTAAATGTTAAATTTGTTATTTAAATGTCAGTTTGTTTTTGAGGCACAAAAGTGAAGAAAATTACAGACTAAGACATATACTTATATTAGAAGCTTAATGCGACGAATAACGAAACCAATATAAGACTGAAAGGAAATTACAGACTATGACGTATACTTATATTAGAAGCTTAATGCGACGAATAATGAAACCGGTATGAATGAGGTGAAAAGTGATAGGAGAAATTTTTAGAAGGATAATGAGAATTTTAACGATAACAACAAAAAATTAATAATAATAAATGATAACAGTAATAAAGAAAGAAAGGAGTGCCTTCAGTAACTGTGGAATTTGTCAAGTTTTAATCGCTTTATAAGAGACGAGAGAGCATTGATTGATTTTAATTCATCCGGTAGAATGTTCCCTAATTCCACTGGAAAATAAGTGTAAGAATTTTATTACATTAAAGAGTACAGTTTGCCTTTGAGGTGAATTCACTCTCCATATACCTTCTTTGATGTTCGTGATGTATCCGATTGTTCATTATATTCTTGATTAATGTAGTCGGGGCAAATTGTTTTGTAACTGAACATGAGGGAGCACATCTGTACTTCAAATATGTCTTTAAATTTTAATATACACAGTTGTTTAAAGATTTCTGATGTATGAGTATAATATATCATCCGCATATTGGGAGCCGTTCCTGTTATGATAGTTCTGAAAGTTATTTATATAAATAAAAAAATAGTAAGGGACCCAAAACTTTACCTTGTGGAACTCCATGTTTAAGTTTTTGTTGGGCGGTGATAATGTTATTGCTCTTGATGTATTGACTTCCGTTGGAGAGGTATGATTTGAACCAACTTAAAGCAACGTAGTTTATGCCATAATAAGATAATTTATAAATATGTCGTGAGAGATTGTAATAATAACTCAAAATATTGTTAAGATAACTTTCACCAATTAAGATAATAGGTTTGGAGAAAAAATAAGGTTTATGCAATTAACAGAATCTGAGAAGAGATAAAAAAATTAGTATACTTAACCGGTTTTTAATTTATTTACCAGTATTTTTAAATATAAAATTGATAACCTTAACCTCAACGTTCCTTCGAGCTGTTCCTTCACTTTTAAATATTCTGTATAAATATGATTAAAGGTGTATTTGAATTAAATGCAAATTTTAAGTTTCCTTATGTGTCACAGGGGAAGAATGGAAAATGTAAAACTTTCGCACAGCAGTGTGTGTATATATATATATATATATATATATATATGATACACACAGACCGCGCATTGAACAAGGAACTCTTCTGGGATAATTAAATCCACTATAGTCCGAATAAGTAATGGTAAATGACAAATACCATAGTTTTTCTTTTTCATGATGCTAGCCCGACGTGGGCAACGGGTCACTCGCAAAGAGGTCCCATAAATATAGCTTCCCTCACCAGCTATCTGCAAAGCAGACAGGATCCAGCTTTGGGACATGGATCTAGGGTTTAAAGCAGCCTAGCCCTACTACATTTAGCATTCCATGCACGGTCTGTGTGTATCATAAAAAACCTCAGGGGACCATTCTGAGTTCATTCCCATATATATATATATATATATATATATGGGAATAAACTCAGAATAGTTCCCTGATACACACAGACCGTGCATGGACCAAGGAACTCTTCTAGGAAAATTAAATCCACTATAGTTCGAATAAGTAATGGTAAATGACAAACACTATAGTTTTTTCTTTTTCATGATGTTAGCTCAACGTCCGCAACGGGTCACTCGCGAAGAGGTCCCAAAAATATAGCTTCCCTCACCAGCTATCTGCAAAGTATATAGGATCCAGCTTTGGGACAGGATCTAGGGTTTAAAGCAGCCTAGCCCCGCTAAATTTAGAACCTCAATATAAGCAAAAGACTCACTGCCTTCACGTCGGGTTGAATACATCAAAGAAAAATGGGTAATTATTATATTTTTAGCCAAAAACCCAAACTTAAACCTCAACTGGCAGAATTGAGCGTCCACTTTTCAAGGCACATAACATGTCCGTTTCATGATGGGAATGAACTCAGAATGGTTCCCTGAGGTTTTTTATGATACACACAAACCGTTCATGGAACAAGGAACTCTTCTAGGAAAATTAAATCCACTATCAGTAACGGACTGGCTATCTAAAAAGGCCCTGGAAAATATTCATGCAGGGGGCCCACTCACTGGAGAAAGTTGGACCTGCCAATTAATTTATTTTGAATGCAAATCACAATGGCACAGTAATTCATAAGAACAAGTGTGTTTAGCAGTCTTTGGAGCATACATGTATTTCGAACTAAAATGGAAATTTAATAAACATTGGCAACGAGCAAAACAATTTACAAACTGAATAGTAATAGACAGACATTAGTGACATTAATAATGAGCAGTGGTGGGCACCGTTAACTAAAAAGTTAACTTCGATAACGATAATCCGTTAACCCCAATTTTTAACTCCGATAACGATAATCCGATAATTATAATTTTACTACAAAGTTAACGGAAGTTAACGATAAACCGTTAACGATAACTATTTCTTTGCTAACATTTAAAAAAATCAAGGAAAAAAGCTTTAAAACCCATAGAAAATGTTTATTTATGCAAAATCCAACAATAAATAGGTATTTAACTGTATTTTTATCAAGTTTTGCAACTTTTTTGTTTTGGAAAGGCTTCTGGTCAGACTGAGACTCAGAAGTGCCTGAGACAGAGGCGATCTCAATGTCGAGAACTTCTTCTTGGTGCTCCATGGTTGAAGTTTAAAAGTTGTAGAGAATGCTTGGTAAGAGAGAACTGAACGCTGTCTAGTTGACGATAATACAGAAGAACCTAAAAAAAGTAAAATATCATCGTATAAAATATGTAACTAAACTAATAAAATATTAATTCAAACAAAATAGCAAAATTAATTCAAAATAATATTATAATATATAATATATAATATTGCGTTATATAAAATATTTTATTTTACTTAACCTTTTTCTGTGAATTTTCAATAGAAGTAATTTTTCTCTATGTAATTATTTTATCTATAAAATATTTATCTATGAATTATTTAGTCTATAAAATAAAAATACTTTGTCCATGAATTATTTTGTCTATAAAATATTTTGTCTATGTAATATACGCAATTGTTATTTAATTCGACGACAATATTACAATCAGTGAAAAAAACTATTATTCAAATTTTACATACTATATATACTTTTTTAGAGATTTACTAACGCAGTGTAAAAATACTTATTCATTAGTCATTACTATAAATTAATTTTTCTCAACCGTACATTTTACCATACGTATCTCCATACGTATTAATATATATAATATTATAGGACTTTTACTAACGTTAAAAGAACCTTCTTACCTTCAATAAAAAGCGCACAACCTCCCCTTGCGAGATCTGGAAGCAGACTGAAGTTATGGCGGTTTGAATTCATTCGCGGAGCGGTGATCTTCCGTGAATGACTCCTCGCAGTTAACGTGTTAACGGACTTTAACAGACTAAATATCGAGTTATCGGAAGTTAACTGATCCGATAACGATAAATGGAAATTAACTTCCGTTAATAGTCCGTTAAAAAAAGTTAACTTCGTTAATTAACTGTTATCGGATTAACGCTTTAGTGCCCAACACTGGTAATGAGTAATACAATACAAATTGCAAAACATACAAACATACATAGCAATGAGCAAACTTTGAGTGAACTAGTAAAATTACAAAAGTAAAATTGAGCAAACTAATAAAATTACTTTGAGCAAAATAGTAATGAGCAAAATTTGCTCATAGTAATGAGCAAAGCAAATTGCAAATGGAAGAGTAACAGACAATAGTAATAAGTAATACTTATTGCAAAACACAGAATACTAAACTAAAACGAAATAGTAATGAACAATAATAACGAGTAAAACAAATTGAAAAATACTCAGTAATACCGAAGTACAGCAAATTGTATGAAATCAATATTGTACTGAAATCAAGGGCCCCAAGTACTCGGGGGCCCACCGGGAAATTTCCCGGTGTCCCGGTGGGCCAGTCCGTCACTGTCCACTATAGTCCGAATAAGTAATGGTAAATGAAAAACACTATGGTTTTTCGTTTTCATGATGTTAGCCCGACGTGGGCAACGGGTCACTCGCGAAGAGGTCCCAAAAATATAGCTTCCCTCACCAGCTATCTGCAAAGCAGATAGGATCCAGCTTTGGGACAGGATCTAGGGTTTAAAGCAGCCTAATCCCGCTACATTTAGAACCTCAATATAAACAAAAGATTCGCTGCCTTCCTCTCGGATTGAATACATCAAAGAAAAAGGGGTAACTATTATATTTTTAGCCAAAAACGAAAACTTAAACCTCAACTGGCAGAATTGATCGTCCACTTTTCAAGACACATAACATGTCCGTTTCATGATGGGACTGAACTCAGAATGGTTCTAGGAAAATTAAATCCACTATAGTCCGAATAAGTAATGGTAAATGACAAACACTATAGTTTTTTCTTTTTCATGATGTTAGCCCAACGTCCGCAACGGGTCACTCGCAAAGAGATCCCAAAAATATAGCTTTCCTCACCAGCTATCTGTAAAGCAGATAGGATCCAGCTTTGGGACAGGATCTAGTGTTTAAAGCAGCCTAACCCCGCTACATTTAGAACCTCAATACAGGGTGTTTCAGGAGGAAAGGCCAATACTTCGGGAGGTGATGGTATTGGTTATTGTGAGAAAAAAAAGTTCATATGAACATGTGTCTAATTCTGAATGGTTACGGAGATAGAGCTGTTTGAATCTGATGTGCGCGCAGCTCTTCCTCCCCCGCGGTGGTCCCATTCAATGGCCACCAAGGTCTCCAGACTCTCTCCGTTAGATTATTGTTTGAGGGGGTGGATGAAAAGTCAAATTTACAAAGGAAGGTGGATACAGGAGACGAATTGCTCGCGCGCATTTTGGACGCTGCTGCCCGCATAAAGGAACGTCAAGATCAACTCAGACGAACAACACGCGATCTTCGCACACGAGTTGCAAAGTGCATTGAGGTTGACGGGGGATTTTTGAAAACGTATTGTAAACCGTAAAAAATTTGTCATTTCTGTATCCGATACCATTCAAAATGCCAATGTTTAAACATTAAATGTTAGAAACAGTAATTGGTTTCTCTTTCTTGATTACCATTAACAATGCTTTTGTATTTGTAGATTCAAACAGCTCTCTCTCCGTAACCATTCAGAATTAGACACATGTTCATATGAACTTTTTTTCTTACAATGACCGATACTATCACCTCCCGAAGTATTGACCTTTCCTCCTGAAACACCCTGTATAATATGAAAACTTTATCAACTGTGCGCTCAACTCATCAGATTCGCTACATTTCAGAAACGATATTTAGATATCACTGGTATATCGTATGAAACAGACGCCGGTGACGAAGATAAGTCAATGCCGACTATAGCAGTTCTCAGTGCATGTACGGCTTCTACGATAATGCTTGCAAAACCTACTCTATTCCGACGCCACGACGCCAGGTATTGAGTTGGAGTACATTGATTTTTCCTAAATATATGTAAAATTTGGTATAAAATATTTAATACTTCAATATAATTTATTACTTCTCTTTTCATACACGCGAGGCTTTAGAGGTTTTTCCTGTGTGACATTTTGCTTGTTGCATATTGTATGTTGGTGAGAATGCCATTAAAATGATTTACTATATAGCAGTGTGCAAAATAATTGCCATTTTGCCTTTATTTCAAAATTTTTTACAGATTTTACTCTCATCAAAATATTTTTTCTCTCATCATTTTTTTATAATTAACTTATTTTTAAATGTAATATTTAAATATTAAAATGGTTTAAAATCAATCAAAATATCAAGTCTGTAAGATATAATTTATTTGAATTTTAATAAGGCTTTTGACAAAGTTTCATATGCTAGCTTCTTGTACAAATTAAACGAATTTGTACGAGCAGATACTCGTAAACCTAATTTACTTGAAAATATCAAATCGGCAATTGTTGTATCAATTGCAATAGATGGCTCTGTTGATCAATTCCAGCTTGACAATAAATATGTCAAGTACAAGCTAGTTCGTTCAGATGAGCAAGAGGAAGACCTCTTCTTTGGATTTTCTGAATCTACTCAGCAAGAGACTGAAGGATATATATTAGTTGTGAAAGAAGCAGTCTCTTTTACTATTCCTTGGAAAGATATTTTCAACAAGGTAACATATGTTGTCACGAATGGAGGTTCAACGCAGGAGAACATGTGAACCTGTGGAAAATGTTAGATAAGGAAAGGAAAATGGCTGAAACAAACCTTCCACTGATCAAAACTTGATGTGGAGTTCATCGCTCAGATCTGGCCTTTGGCAAAGTCTCTAAAACTGTGAAGGAAGTGAATATGTTGATACAAAATGTCAGTGGTCTCTCAACATTTTTTCATACATCAGCAGTTCGCACCAAAGAACTGGAAAAGGTTGGAAAAGAAAAGAATTTAACAGTACATCATATTCCGAAATATTTCGAAGTTCGTTGGACAGAATTCTCTTACAATCTTTTCAGCAGTATTCTATCATCATACAGAGCAATCATAGCATATTTAGAGCAGTCGGAAGATGCTTTTGCTTATGATCATCTGAAGAATCTTACTGATCTGAAAAAGTTGAGCACAATGTGCATAGCTGCAGAGTGCAGACATTTTGTTTCTATATTCAAGATTTCAAAAGTCTCTGCAAGACAATATTTAAATACACTTATTTTGATTGGGATAACAAAGTACAGAATCTCCTGGACAATCTAGATGCATTGAAGAGTCAATCGCTTCTTGGTGGATGGGAAAGTTCTTTTTAAGAAAATTTAGACGAGGACAATTTGACATTCTTTGGCATCCAGCTGACTGACAAAAAGAGCAGAGTGAGCCATCAATTAGTTACAACAGCAACACGCGATTTCAAAGCTGTACGATATGAAATTATTGAATCCTTGATAAACTTCCTAAAAGAAAGATATGCTTTTGATTCTGATCGTTTAAAGTTGTTGAGCCCCTTGAGAAGTTTAGATTCCTCAGTGACTGACTTACAATCGAATGAATGCCATGCTTTCATTATTCCGGATCTTGACTTAGCAACATTTGCATTCCAGTACAGAGATGTCTGTACATTACCCAGTGTTTCAAGTATTGGAACTTCAAACCTGATGAAAAGACTTCTGCAGTTAGAAAATCAGGAATTTGATGTGTTGATCTTTGCACATGGTCGAATTGTTGCAGCAAAACCGCATTCAGCAGATGTGGAAAGACTCATTAAGTCTTATAATGTTCTCAAAACAGCCGATCGTTCACAGCTGTCTTCAGATGTGCTTATGAACTATCTTTATGTTAGGCATAACATGCCAGTTGTGTCACACTTTGATCCAAGAAGTGTGGTGTTGCTATGGTTGAGTGACAAAGTAAAAAGAGATGTAGAACCAACAAAGCATAAGACTCAACGATGGTATGGGTCAATGTTTTTAGAAGCGTCAGATATTGAAAAAACTGTTACCAGTACTAAAAAAATTATGTTCTAATTTTGAATATACTACTAATTTTGAAAGTCTGACTCGTTTTTTTTTTTTTTTTGTACTTTGTCACAGGTGTGTATTTTTAAAATTTCCTATGGTTTTGATAGCTGAACCTAAGACTTGATTCGTCATTGGATTGGTTCAACGCAATTCTATTCTCAATTCGGTCACTGTAAGAAGATATTCCAGTTCAGTGAAAGTTGTGTCCCCTTTTGGCCCACAAAATTCTAACACTTAATTTTGATTTTTTTAAAAATATTTTTATAATGAATGGAGTAGTGCCACTTCCACCGGAGGAAAAATAAACCAAATTTACGAAATAACCCTTCTCTCTCTCTCTCTCTCTCTCTCTCTCTCTCTCTCTCTCTCTCTCACTCTTGCGGATAGAATAGACAAACTGAGCGCGTTTAAGGCTCCTGGACCAGACCAGTTTCTCTCCAGAGTGTTGCGGGAGGTGCGCGACCAGGTGGCTCCCCACCTGGCTGCAGTCTTCAACAAATCGTTGGAGACGGGCCAGGTGCCCGGTGACTGGAGGGAAGCCAATGTGACCCCTATCTTTAAGAAAGGGGATCACGAAAGTCCAGGGAAATATCGTCCCATTAGTCTCACTTCAGTTGTAGGTAAATAATTATTAGAGGGGGATAATAACGAATAGGATCGTTGACCATTTGGATTCCTACAAGCTGTTTGGGGACTCCGAACATGGGTTTAGACGGCATACGTTGTGTCTCACCAACTTGCTTGAGTTTTTCCACGTCATGTTGAGTGAGTATGATAAGAGTAGGGCGATTGATATACTTTATCTCGACTTTCAGAGAGCCTTTGATAAGGTACCTCACCGCCGGCTAATGGCGAAAGTCCGCGCGCTGGGTATCGGTGGGGAAGTAGTTAGGTGGATTGAAAACTGGCTGAAGAATAGGCGGCAGAGGGTTGTAATTAAAGGGGTTAGTTCGGGTTGGGCCTCGGTCGCTAGTGGGGTTCCTCAGGGTTCCGTTTTGGGGCCACTGTTGTTTATCATTTACATAAATGATATCGATGCTGGCATCGTCAGTCGGATCGCCAAATTTGCTGATGACACCAAGCTTGGGGCCAATGTTGGGACGCCCGAAGCGATCGAACAACTGCGTGCGGACCTAGGTAGGATAGGAGAGGGGTCCGAGAAATGGTAAATGCCGTTTAACTTGGGTAAATGCAAAGTGATGCACATTGGCTTCGCCAATCCCAAGTCGGACTACTCGATGTTGGGGAACAATATCGAGGCGATTGATTTGGAAAAGGACTTGGGTGTGCTAATTAGCAGCGACCTTAAGTTTACCAAACAGTGCGTAGAGGTGGAAAAGAAAGCCCAGAAGTTGTTGGGTTATATCAGGAGGCAATTTCAGTTTCGGAACAAGGAGATTGTGCTCTCTCTGTACAATTGTACAATTGCCTGGTTCGGCCGCACCTGGAGTATGCAGTGCAGTTCTGGTCGCCCACCCTCAGGAAAGATATTGAGAGGCTGGAGCGAGTGCAGGCGAGGGTCACAAAGTTAATCTCTTCTGTTAGGCATATGGGCTCAATCGACGCTTACGCGCCCTGAACTTGTTTTCGCTGGAAACTCGGAGGCTGCGCGGTCAACTCATCGAGGTTTTCAAGCTGTTACGCGGGTTCAATGATGTCGATTTTACAAGCATGTTTAGTTTAAATGATAACCCAACTCGCAACAATGGTTGCAAGTTGGATTTGAAACGGTTTAGCACTAGTTTGTGTGGGAATTACTTTACCTATAAGATCTGTGACACGTGGAACAGGTTACCTTCAGAAGTTGTGAACAGTTCCTCTGTGGATCACTTCAAGAAAAGGTTAGACCAAATCTTGCACACTATTTGAGGGTGTAGAAAATTTTCCCTGGCACCCGTTGCCATTTTGCCATTGGTACCTCCTCGGTATGGGCCGCAAGGCCTTTTGAAGTACTTCTTTTCCTTGTAACTCCTTGTAACTCTCTCTCTCTCTCTCATTACAGGCTGTTCCAACATATTGATTCTCCCCCCATATAACACCTTGTTAAACTTTATCCCCTTCCGCGTGTTACGTAACGCATTATAATTTGCCCCCAACTGTAGTCCACTTGTATATATTGCTATCTTGTTTACTCAATTAAATTTCGTATAAATCTTTTTGCCGGATTCATCAAAGACAAATTTTTGTGGGATTTAAGGATAATATAATAATACTAATCACTGAGGAGAGTCAGAAATTGGCGCACGATCGGGGTTCGACCCGCCGACTCATCAGTGTCTTCACTCCGCTTATAGGAAAGTGGTCATCCACTGAGCTACGGGCGCGGGAAAATGTTTAATATAAGGAAGGTAATTCATCTTTGAGTCTCGTGAGATTAATTTACACGCGAGGAAATGAAAGGAAGAAAAGGACAAACGTTTCGTTGTAAACAGCGTATTTCTTCCGTCATAAAAATTATAACGAAACTGTGGCCTTTTATTCCATGTGCGATATTATTCAGCTGGAAAATACGAAGCGGAGAAGAACCGACTGTAAGAAACATTCACAGGTTTATTATCGTAGAATGCCGACAAGCATAGTTCCGTCGGAACAAAGACCCAATAAAGCAACCATGAGAAGTACCAAACACGTAGACCAACAACCATTTTAGGTTTTAAAGAAAATTTGAAAACTTTCCGACTGAACGAGTGCTTTTCTGATAGAAATTAGTCTTCGCTTCACTTTCCCGACAAGCAAGCAATATCTTTCTCGCTCTGCTTACGCCTGAATAGGCCCATTTTTGTTTCGCCTTTTTAATACCCGATCGTAAAGCTCAAGAACCCATCTGTTTTGTATCAGAAACCTCCAAATATGATACTTTTGTGTAATTAATCGTTCACTTTTATTGTTATTCAAATGAGGTTATAATGATAGTAAACACTTATTAATATCAACCTTTTAATTCTCGCTTTTTAATTATTGTGTTTTGTGCATTTCTAATTTAAGTAACTATTTTGTTATTTTCTGTGAACGTATTTTATCTGTTTAAATAAAAGAAAAACGGTTAGTTTATTCGTTTACTGTAATTTATTTGATACAGAAGTATTGGGTGACCTCTTTACAAAATACTGTAATCAACTCAGGGCCGGATTAAGACCTTTAGAGGCCCTAAGCACTTAAAAGATTTTGGTGCCCCATATATATGTAATTCAAAATATAAACAAAAATAAACCATAAAATAAAATTTTATTTTTTGAAATGAAACAAAACTTACAGTAAGATGGAAAATAATGTTTATTTTTGTATACTTCCACTTCATTTATATTTGAAAAGTTTTCTCCTACTTTTTTTAATTGCAAAGTCTTTGATCAGATCCTCAAAACTAATCTTACGTAACACATCTGCTTCTATACTTAGTAGAGATAAGGCATCCAGCCTGCCTTGTTGCATAGTTGTTCTGTTGGTATTTTTAATATACTTCAACTGAGAAAATGAACGCTCAGCTGAGCAATTTGTGACCATTAATGTTAAAAATATACGAAAGGCAATTTCTACATTTGGGAAGGCACACTCAATATTGTCTTCTACAATTATTTTATAAAGTTCAGCATGACTGAATCTTGTTTTTACATTTTTTTTTGCACTGAACTTATGGCACACATATGAGTGAAACTGCTGAAGCTCAGCAGAGAAATTAGTGTTCAAGTCCTCTGGGTAAGCATCAATCATCTTTTTACAACCCTGAGAATACCTTTCAATTTCAGTAGATGATGAAGTGGTGACATTATGTGGCACATCACTTAGAAAAGAAAATCTCTCTGCTATTTCTTTGTATATCTCTCCTCTTCTTCTCATCTCAGTTTCAAGTTTGTCAACAATTGTGTAAAAGGTGGTGATAAGAAATTTATCTCTGGCATTCAGATATACTTCTGGTGCATCTCCGTCATTGGGTACCTTCTTTCTGATACGTTTGCGAGTTTGAGCTGCCTTGTAATCAACATCTGGTAGCATTTCCTTTGTAGCTGCTTCATATCTTTCAAATTCATCTCGTGAAGTGCACAGTTGGTCAGCTAATGATCCATACAGATCTGCACATGTTTTTAAGTTCACATCCTTATTCTGTAGAACTTTGCTTACTCTATGAAAATTTTGCAAAATCTCATCCCAAAAATTCAACATAAAAACGAATTCTAGCTCTTGCATCTTATTTGCAATATTATTTGCTTCTCTTCTAGTGTCTCCCTTTTGTGACTGGTCTTCAGCTATACATTCTAACGCTTCTAAAATTTTAAGGAAAGATTTCAAAATTGCTGCTGTTGCCATAGCATGTGCCTCCCATCTGGTATCAGAGAGGGATTTTAAGACACTTTCATTTCCAATACAACCTTTAAGAATTTCCCACCTGCTGGTTGAGGCTAAAAAAAAGGTATAGAGCAACTGCACTGTAGAGAAGAAATTAACCGCCTCTTGACAGCAGTCAACAGCACTTCGGCCTACCAGATTTAGTGAATGGGCTGCACAGGGCACATATATAGCAAACTTGTTTGTTTCTAAAATTTTTTGCTGCATCCCCTTATAACGCCCAGACATGTTGGCAGCGTTGTCGTAAGATTGACCCCTACATTTTGAAAAGTTTAGCTTACAAACTTCACGTAAGTACTGCAACACCTGATTTGCCATTTCCTCACCAGTATGGCTTTTCATTTTCAGAAAGGTTAAAAAGCGTTCAATAGGCTGTCCATCTTTTAAGTACCTAAGTACAACACTTAACTGATCGATATGTGATAGATCTGGTGTTGAATCAACTGACAAACTAAAATAACCAGAAGATTTTACTTCGTCAACAATGAGTGCGTGGACCTTTTGAGCCATTAGTTGAATGAGTTCCTCACAGGTGGTTTTGGACAGGTAAGAAGGATTTCCTTTGCCAGAATTTCCATATTTCAAAATGTGACCTGCTAAAAATGGATCAAACCGGCTTATGAGCTCAAGCAGCCCTAAAAAATTCCCATTCTGCAATGATCCAAATCTTTCTTCTGTTCCTCGAAAAGACAAGCCACGTTCAGCTAACGTACAAATAACAGCTATGACACGCCTCAAGACATGTTCCCAGTAATCACACTCTTCCTGAATTTGTTTTTCCAACTGTTGTCCCAACCCCGCACCTTGTCTGCGAGTTAAGTATGTTAGCATAGAGTCTCGGTGAGTAGTGCTTTTTTCATGATGATCAATTACAATAGTATTTCGCCAGTCACTGAACCCTTCTCTTATAACAAAATGTGAGACATTTTTAGGAGCAAACAGTTTACAAACATAACAGTAAACTGATCCTGTTGATGGTGAATACAATAACCACTCTCTCTTGTATTTCTCACCATTGGCTTTTGTCCCAACGAAAAGTTTTTGTGAACAGTATCTTGCTGGTTTGCCACTACTGAAATGCCGGTAAGACTTGTCAAATGGCCCATTGTGGTGTTGACAGTCACTGGGTCCACAAGCAATCCAATAAGCCACATCATCAGCAGAGAAATCAAGCCACAACCCTGGATCTTTTGCTATATTTACTTCATCTTCTGCAGACTGATTCATTTCACCACCATCACCATGGTCCACTAAACTTTCATTTTCAGCAATTATTTCAACCCCAGAATGTCTTGTAAAGCAACTTGAATCAACATTTGCAGTAGAGGTATCAAGAGAATTTACAGGCAAAGTGAGATCAGTAGTGAGACATGTGGTAGATGAACCTGCTTGTGACACCTCGGTGATTCCAACGTCATCATATTTTGATTTTGAAGTGATCAAAGTGGTATTTGTGTCCACTTCTGATGACGGAGATTGGTTTTGATTCAGAATCGGTATATCATGTTGACGTTGTGGTCGTGGAACTTGTGTGAAGAAATCAGTCAGCTTTGCAGTCTTGGACTCTAAATCCAAAGTCTTCTCTTGTTTCTCTTTTGATAGTTTTCGCTTTTGTGCACCACTTAACTGAACACGTTTCATCTTGGTTCTTGGGGTCTGTAAAATACAGAAATAAAAAGAATATTTTATTTGTATATTATGTGGCAATCAACACAGTTACACATATCACAATCTTGGCTTTGTTCTTTTATTCTCAGAAAGACAAAATGGGAACCGTACACAACCAAAGTGGCAATTTAAATATAACTCAACCGAAATATCAACTCGAAATGTTGAATACAAATCAAATCGAAAGAAGGAACCAAAAGAAGGAACCGAAACCTATAAAATAAAAATACTTAACATTAGAATTAATAATACGCAATCTATAAAAATATCAATATTAACATTTCACTATTAACGAGCCACATTTTATATTTACATTTATTTATTTATTTAAAACACAATATTTAATTATAGGAAATATGAACATTTGCTTAGGGCCTAAATTGTCCTAACTACGTTTGATGTTATATATACATTACAAATTATTCACTCTGGTTATTACAATCTAAATTCTTTTATACTGTTATGACAATAGATAAATAAATTATAAAATAAAGATACGTGTATGATAAAATATTGTTATATATACAAATAAAGTACACTTCATAGACTTACCCTAGAGAAGAAGAGAGAGCAACAGATAAACTTCTTCAACGCTAATTAACTTAGGTCAGTATATCTTATTATTATAATGGCCGTGATAAACATCACTTGATACAACAGCAATATAGAGAGTTTATAGTTTCTTTTATTTTAATATTAATTTATATTACAATTCTATAAACCTAAATCTTTCTGTAAAACAATACCAAATGATTATGTAAAATATATATTTAATATTATATGCACAAATCACACGTTCAGAATAACTTCCTATAGCACACGAAAATATTTAATCTATATGTATTTTTAATATGGCGCTCAAAGATTTGATATAAACAAAATAATAACGCAAAGCGTAAAGTGTGTGATTACAACGAAATATATTTATTCTCTCAAAAGGGTTGTTGTTCACTACAAATTCAAACAATGAAAAAAAATAAATACTATATATGAATATATATAATTCAGTTTTCAACAGCTTATAGGCTATAAGCCGCGATTATAATAGTATAATAAATCCATGGTAAATCCGACAATGGAAAATTTCTGTGGTGCCCCCCTTCCCTTGATGCCCTAAGCACGGGCTTATTTTGCTTAATGGTTAATCCGGCCCTGAATCAACTATTTCATTAAAATTAAATAGTGCCTATAACTGATAACCATATATATATATATATATATATATATATATATATATATATATATACAAGGTGAGTCAAAAGTCTCTATACATAGGCAAAATGGTCATGATAAATAAATGATTATTTATTTTTTATTTTTTTGCAGGTGATGTGCTGAGATGACTGGGAAGAACGCATCCGTATGTGCAATTTAGGGTGGATCGATTTTACATTTTTTCGATTTCCATATTCTAATAGAGACAAAAACTTGCGCATGCATGAGAAAATAGCCTCTGCAAAATCTTAGCTTAATAGGTAATCATCTTCTGCCCCCGGCAGAGCGATGAATATCATATTTTAGTAGTCAAAAACGTATTTTAAACCCTAGCCTAGAGTCATAAAATTTTGCGTGTGTGTTATTTCATATATATATGTATATATATGTGTAAAGAACGACGCTTGTATAGAAGAACGTTCCGCACAAGATGAGGAGGGAGAACGAACAAATGAAAAATGAGGTAACCACCCGGGAATCGAACCCGGGATCTTCCGATTGCCGGTCAGATATGCTAACCACTACACCATAGGCCTCGATTAATCAGAAGTCGTAATTCTCCTACATACGTGTGTTGTTTGCAGTTAAAATGTATATATGTGCGGCATGCGGGAGGTGCCCCCTCAGGCATTGGTTTCTGCTCGTATGTAGGAGAATTACGACTTCTGATTAATCGAGGCCCATGGTGTAGTGGTTAGCATATCTGACCGGCAATCGGAAGATCCCAGATTCGATTCCCGGGTGGTTACCTCATTTTTCATTTGTTTGCTCTCCCTCCTCATCTTGTGCGGAACGTTCTTCCATACAAGCGTCGTTCTTTACATTAATTATATTGTGTGTTGTTTGCAGTTAAAAAAAAAAAAAAAAATATATATATATATATATATATATATATATAATATATATATATATATATAATATATATATATATATATATATATATATATATTATATATATATATATATATGAAAAATTCCAACTTCTAAGATATGGTAATAACAAGGAGCTGCAGAATAAAGGGTACAAAACTCTGCAAGCCAGACAGATAATACAAAATTCACAAGTCAGGGATCTTGGGGTAATAATGCCGTCGGATGCAAAATTCAGAGAGCACTATAACATCAAAATTACAACGGCTAGAAAAATAATGGGAATCATCTGGAGGAGCTTCCGCAGCAGAAAAGCAAATATCATGCTCAAATTATGGAAGAGTCTAGTCCAACCAATGATTGAGTATTGCTCAGTACTCACAAGCCCATAAAGAAAACGAAACATTGACAACAGTGAAGCTATACAAAGGACTTACGTCTAAGATAGAGGAAACGGAAGGTGAAGACTACTGGTCTCGACTACAATCCCTGAAACTCTATTCTCTTGAAAGAAGGCGCGAGTGGTACACAATAATATACTAGGGTCACTCAATATATTTTGACCCACCCTTTTTTCTTAGCTAAATAATAGGTTATGGGGCTGAAATGTCTTTTGGGCCGTAAGTTTGAACTTTCTGCGCTTCACATAACCGTATTTTTCCAGTTTGAACCTCCCCTCCTTGTATAAAATCGTTTTTAAACACCTTTGTATAAAACCGATGGTTAACGCAGTTTCGAAAATGGCGTCTGACAGTGATGTGCGTCGTAAACAGAGAGCTGTTATCGAGTTCTTAACCGCAGAGAAAGAAACAGTTGGAAATATTCACAAACGTCTACAAAACGTTTACGGAGATGCTGTTGTTGATCGAAGCACAGTTGGACGCTGGTCTAAACGTGCGAGATCATCGGAGAGAGGGAGAGCCAGCCTCGATGATGAGCCACGCAGCGGTCGCCCGGCATCGGCTGTGACATCTCACACTGTGCAACGTGCTAACAGCATCATTCGATCAAATCGGCGCGTCACATCAAGGAGCTATCACTGGAGCTAGGAATTAGTGAAGGAAGTGTGAATACGATAATTCAGCAACTGGGATACTTAAAAGTGTGTTCACGGGTTTGTTCCTCACGAACTGACTGAAGATCACAAAGCCCAAAGAAAAGAAATTGCTTCTGAGTCGTTGGTTCGATACGAGACAGAAGGGGATGACTTCCTTTCACGAAGTGTAACTGGGATGAGACTTGGGTACACCACCTTGAACCTGAAACAAAACGCCAATCCATGGAGTGGCATCACGCAGACTTCCCACGCAAGAAAAAGTTCAAAATGGCTCCCACTGCAGGAAAGATTATGGCCACCATCTTCTGGGACATGAAAGGGGTGATTCTGGTGGACATTGTGAAGAAAGGACAAACAATCAACTCAGAGCATATATTGCTACCCTACAGAGACTCCAGAGACGTATAAAGCGAGTTCGACCTGGAGATAAAACTGGAGGACGTCCTTCTTTTGCACGATAAGGCAAGACCACACAACAGTTTGCAAACAAGAGAGGCCATCACAAAAATGCGCTTGACTGTTACCCCACCCTCCATACAGCCCGGATCTGGCACCTTCAGACTTCCATTTATTTGGGCCAATGAAGGGTGCTATTCGTGGAAGAAAGTTTCAGAGTGACGATGAGGTTGTTGAGGAGGTTAAGAGGTGGCTCCAGCGGAACCCAGCGGATTTTTACCAGCAAGGAATAAAGGCCCTTGTTTCGAGGTAGAGGAAAGCCGTAGAAAAGGATGGAGACTGTGGAAAAATAAAAACTTGTAAAAAAGGTATGTAACTACTTGTGTACAAAATTTCTGGAACTTACAAGGAAACATGAAAAGAAAAAAAAAGGTGGGGCAAAATATATTGAGTGGCCCTCGTACACATGGCAAATACTTGTGGACTTTGTTCCTAACCATAGAAATGAAATAGAAACAAACTGGAATGAGAGAAGAGGTAGATTTTGTACTGTCCCAGCTGCGGTGGGACAAGGGGCCATGAAAACGAGGATGGAAAATACTCTCAGAATACGACGCCCAAAGTTTTGTAATGCCCTACCAAAAGAAGTGAGGAATCTCCAGCACATCCAGTGATGGGCATCGATACATGAAAATCGCTAAAGCGATACCGATACATGAAGAACGTCTTAGGCGATACCGATACGCCGATACTTTCTAGATGTCTTAAGCGATACCGATACTGATACATGCATCGCCGGTACATTTTTATATTATTCATTTAATATGTAGGTATTAGATATTATTGTTTATACTAGTAATTTGTACGCACTGTAAGTAAAATCAACGACATTTTAATGGGTTTTATAGATGTAAATAAAAACAATTGCTTTATTTAATGAAAGTATGTTTTAATTTTGTAGGATACATGAATGACTGAAAATATTACACTAACAATTAAAAGTAATTACTATTACCGGTGTAGTGCTAAATAAAGAAGTGAGGGAACGCATTTTGAAAGTGTTACTCAGATGCGGGGGGGGGGGGGGACAATGGCGAGCGCGGCGAGCCCATACAGCTGGGGTCCGGGGACACTGTAAGCCCCCCGGGAAATCTTTTGAAATCTGACCAATTTCAGGGATATTTTGAGGTCATATGCACTGGATATTAGGATATATTCCAAGGTTGAAGATGCAGTATTTCCAGTAACATTAGATATATGACATCCAGTACGATCAATAAAAATAGCTAACAACTGGAATGATTAACTAAAAAAAAGTTAACAACTGGTACGCCGTGGTGACTGTTTCACCAGATCTTTATAGGCTAGCATTGCCTCAGTCGAAGCTAAAAGAAATGAAACAGTTAGTGATTCTTTCTCATATTTTTTCTAGGGGTGGGAATTAAAATTTCATGACGTTAGAGATTTGTAAGTTCGGATTTATTTGAAATAGTGAGGGAACGCCGTTCCGTCTACCAAAAAAAGTAAGGGAACGCCGTTCCCACGCGTTCCCACAGCACTACACCACTGACTATTACCCTTCAAAAATACCAGCTGGCTAAACATCTGGTCAGACAGTCTATTCCTTTTTGGAGCGTGAATGTGACCAGCCAAACTAAACAAGAGACACAAGCAAGATAATTTAAGTCGCTCATCACAATTCGCAATCTTAAAATATTTACCGCAAGTTATTAGGACTGATTTTGACCAGTTGGTATCTTTAATTTTATGGAAATGATTTTCTGTCGCGTCATTTTCACCAGGTTGTTCCTTTTGTGGCTCACTCCCTGACGCGTTATTATTACTATTAATATCTTCACTCATTATCGCACAACTACTCGGCGTGACGTCTACTTAATGAGTCACGAGTGACTGATTGATAAGAAATGCCTCGGGGGACCAAGAGGAATCGCTGCGTTACAAGTATGAACCTGTTTAAACTCAACACCGAGTGGGCGTGGCCAATAGTGTTGCAACACCAATGAGCGTTTCTATATTATATGAGCGTTTCTATATTATGAGCGTTTCTATATTATGTTAATTAATCTCAATAACACAAGTACAAACGTGTTTAAACGTTGCGCCGTACTGTGTGACGTGACCAGTAGAGTAGTACTGTCATTAAATAAATATTTAATAATATTATTATTTATGTATATTCATAAATATAACTCAGTAGTGTCATATTATAACATCTATTTAAATATTTAAAAATTCTTATTAATGTATCGATGTATCGAAGTATCGATTTTTTTCGATACATTTAAGAAAATTGACCTTAGCGATACCGATAAATCGATACTTTTGTCAAGTAGATAAAGCGATACCGATACCGATACAAAAGTATCGATCGATACGTATCGGCGATACATGTATCTAGATACTGCCCATCACTGAGCAGTCTAGGGTGGCCCACTTTTCAATTTTTTTTGAAAAGTATATAGGTGATCGTGGTTTTTCCCATTATTTGGCACTATACTAGCACATTGGTACCATTTTTACAAAAATTGATCAATATTTAGGGGTCTCGCATCGACCTTGAAATTACTAGGTTTTTTTTTAAATGCTTACTTTTTAACTTTTTACTGAATCAAGAAATCATTAAGTAGGGATGTTTTCTGAATCCTCTTAATGAGAGAAGTCGTTTGGTGTGCCTGCCAATGTCATACGACTAACGGTTTAAAGGTTGTGCCTGTATACAGGTAATACCAATGTGCTAGTATAGTGCCAAATAATGGGAAAAACCACGATCACCTATACTTTTCAAAAAATGAGTCACCATACCCGGGCGGAATGTATAAAGGTAATTAGAAAATGCACTATGCCTGTGCCTGGTACCTAACCTTTCTTTTTTTGCAGATCATAACATTTTGAAATTCTGTCTGAGTTCCTCATCCTTTGTCATGGACAAATCGATGGCAACCATAACTGGAAGAACTCTTGAAGCTACAAATAGAAAGTCATCAAAAGAAAAGGCGAAAATAACATCGCTACCTTCTCTAAGATCGGCCTCGGAAATTTTTTTAGTTGGCCAACCGTCGTCCTCCATCAGTGGTAGCAAATTGCCAACAACACGGCAGGTTTTGCAATACTTCTTCAGTGTTATCCAGTACACTGCTAACAGGAAAGACGCATTCAAAGAAACCGTAAACAACGTCTTAAAGTTTTGGAACATGGCCCGCATTAAAACAATCACAAAGCTCAACTGCGAACGGAAGCTAGAGGCATTGTGGAAAGAGTGACACTTACTCCAAAAGAGCAGAAAACGAGAAACTGACGCCGGAGGAAAACGGCAGAAGTTTTCGGACAGTGTGGACAAGCTGTGGATATCGGAGCATCTGACGCTGTCGAAGATATAAAGAAGAATCGACTGCTGTCCGACAAGGACAAGAAAGAAGACATTGACTTCTACCTCGATCAACGTGGTCCTCGGGTGGCAACGATGAGCGGGAACGATAAAGTTTTCGCTGTAAAAAGAAAGCTACAGGAAGGAAGAAAACGTCCTCGCCAGGAGCCGCAAACCTCAAAGTGTGCATACGAAACCGGAGATGAGGCCATGGAGAATGATGATACTGGCCTGTCAGGAGAGTCGGAGACAGAACTAGCGTTCCCCATGCCGAAAGAGCCAAGTGTGTCTGTCAATCTTCCTCGCCGCATCCTTAATGCACCTGCTGTCATGGAAGTGGCTGATCGTTTCCGCATGTCCAATAATCAGGTGCGTATTGTGTATACTATACACAATACCAGCAAACTATTCCAGCTATTTACTATTCTATGCGTAAAAAAGTTTTTCGCAACTGCTGGAACCTTCTACTTGTCAACTTACACCCGTTATTTCTAGTCTTATTATATTGAGATATTTCGAAAAAGCTATCTCTATCTACGTTATCGAACCCATTCATAATTTTGAAAACCTGGATTAGATCACCCCTTAGCCTCCTAGTCTCGAGTGTAGTCAGTTTTAACTCCTTAAGCCTATCTTCGTACGACTTTGACCTAAGCGACGGAATCATCTTAGTTGCTCGTCTTTGAACTCTATCGATTTTGTCTATATCTTTGCGCATATGCGAATTCCAAAATTGGATCGCGTACTCCAAATGGGGTCTAAGTAATGATTTATAAAGAGGAACTATAATATCGCGCTATTTGTACTCAAAATTCCGAGCTATAAAACTTAACACTTTGTTCGCTTTATTGACCGCTGCTGTACTTTGTTTCGCTACTTTTAAATCACCAGTGACTATAACTCCTAAATCTTTTTCCTGCTCTACGCTTGTTAACTCTTTCCCTCACATACTAACGCAAAATTACCGTTACGCGAACCTATATGTAAAATTTTGCACTTATCGACGTTAAATCTCATTTGCCATGTGACTGACCAATCTACGATTTTATTCAGATCTTCCTGGATTGTACCGCTATCTTCGTCATTAATCGCCCTACCACTCAGCTTCGTGTCATCCGCAAACTTTGAAACTGTACTGACTAGGCCGACATCTAAATCTTAATAGTATATATAAGAAAAAGCAAGGGGCCCAATACAGAACCTTCAGGAACGCCACTCGCTACATTAGGCCAACACGACTCGGCTCCATCAACGACCACCCTCTGTTTCCTACCTCGCAACCACTCTTCTATCCAATTTATTACTACAACCCTGATTCCATGAGCCTTAGTTTTCTCAATGAGTCTTTTGTGCGGTACGGTGTCAAACGCTTTTTGAAAATCTAAATACACTATATCAACCGCCCGATGACTATCGTAAATGTCAACCACGCTTTGAAAAAATTCTAAAAGCTTAGTTAAGCAAGATTTGTTTCGCCTAAAACCGTGCTGCGTATTTCTAACTAAGTTATGCAATTCTAAGTGTTCGACTATACGATCCCTAATTATTGATTCCAGTAGTTTACCTACAACAGACGTTAAACTGATTGGCCTATAATTTCCCGTCGCACCTTTATCGCCTTTCTTAAAGGTAGGTGTTACGTTTACTAACTTGAAATTATCTGGTACGCACCCTTCAGAAATAACGCATTAAAAATCTTTGTTAGCGGAACAACAATGCTATCTTCTAATTCTTTAGTTGTATGGGATATATGGAATCCGGCCCCGATGATTTACGCGTTTTCATTTTATCATATAGCGCATTACCTCCCCTTCACTAACCACAATTTTATCCAAAATATTACCATTATCAAAAGGTATTATGCAGTGGCGACTCGTGGTATAATGTATTGGGGTGCGATTTCATAAAATTGTACGACAACACAGACTCACAATAGGCTAGCGCGAATCCAACTGCCGCTCACAAGAGTACTTGTATTAACATATGCGGCTATGCCAGACGTACAATTCTAGTTAATTACAAATAAGTAATAATTTCAAAAAATACATATAAATGGCTTATATCATTATTACTGAAGTAACTATTAGTAAAAATAAAGTTGTTATTATAAAAAAAATTAGCGATTGTACTTATATTTTCATTACAACAGTAAAATATAATTTGTATTTACTTGAGCGAAAAATCTATCGCTCCATTCGGCTGCAATATTATTTTGTATTCAAACAGCGGTACGCTGTTTGAAGCTATGCTATAAGTTTAGAATATTATGTACTGTATGAAGGCTTACTCAAAATGCCTCATGAATCAAGATATGCCACATGAATTTTTAAAATATATTTCAAGAATATTTATTTTAATATCTTAAAATTAATATTTTTTATCTGTTAAATTAATATTTATCGTTTCAAGCAAGGGGAGCGACCGCTCCATCGCTCCTATACGCCAGTCGCCACTGGTATTATGTCTATGACCGTAGGGATATTCGTTACATCTTCTATAGTAAAAACTGACGTAAAAAATTCGTTTAGCAAGGTAGCCATTTCCTTGTTTTGAGAAACTAGATCTCCGTTAACATTTTTCAATGGCCCCAACACACTTTTTACTGGATTTCTATTATTGACGTATTGAAAGAATCGCTTGGGGTTTTCTTTACCGTCACGAGCTATGGAGATTTCAGATTCGCGCTTGGACTTTTTTATTACACTTTATTACAGTTTACTTATGTAGTTTTCGAACAAATGTTCAGGGAGCAAGTGTAGTTCACGTACCCCTGACGCAAAAGGGGACACAAACTACACTAGGTCAAAGTTGGGGAACGTAAACTACACTAGGATCTTTAGGAGACATTTTTTTAAATGAACTGATTAGGTATACGGGGACAAAGTTGGGGAACGCAAACTGCACTAGGATAATGTAAGGGAACGTAAACTACACTGGGCAGGGGCACCACAGGGGGACGTAAACTGCACTTGCTCCATGTTCAGGATTGGACTGTACGCGACCGATCCTTCTGCCACATCTCTCTTCATTTATGGGATCTGACAAAGGAGAGAGTTGCTTTCTACTCTTGTACTTCCTCCGTAATCTGTCGCACATGAGCGGTCACGAACTTGGTTAAGGTAATTTGCAAATAAGTTTGAATGTCATTAGTGAATATTTTTTTCATATTACGAGGTTTTTTTCAGAAGAATATTAAACAGTTTTGAGCTTCCGCAGTTTTTTTAATCTTCGTTCTCAAGCTCCTCTTATACAGGTGTCCCATAAGTCCGGTCTCAATGGAAAATTTATTTTAAATTAAATTTACAAAATTAATACAATGGAACTGAAACAAATGTTCAAATTGATATCTTGTTTTGGAACCTTTTTTTTATGTTGCAAGTAGAATAACACGCAATGGCTAATATGGAAATGAGTTACACTCGTGAGAAAAAGGTGAAGGCCTTTTCCTCACGAGTGTAACTCACTTCTCCATAAAAAGGTCCCAAACCGAGACCTCAATTTGAACATTTGTTTTAGTTCTACTGTATTATTGTTGTAATATAATTTACTGTAAATTTTTTTTCCTATGAGACCGGAATTATGGGACACCCTGTATATATATATATATATATATATATGCCAGAAGCCAGAATGGATAAATAACCGTTATAAAGAATGTGAATTTGTAATTAAGTGCGAGTTGCGAATGAGGTTGAACAAAATAATTTTATGAACATGAATTTCGAGTTGGAATCAAAAAAATGAAGTGCAAAATGCGTATAATTAAATTTTCATAAAAATGGCGTCTTTATGACGAAACGTTGGAATAAACACTTAAAATATTTCAGCATTTTTGAATCTGTTGAAATTCTTTCAGAATAAAGTATGACCTAACGACGCTATCAATTACGTATTCAAACTAAAAATTACCTCGGTAAATTACCTCAGTAAGTCTTACTTTTCTTTTAAGGCCGCACAGCAACCACATATCCTACATTAATAACACGTATATCAATTGATAGAGCGGAAAAAATCTGTCGACCCTAAAGTAACATTTACCAATAAACTTAACTTAACCTAAACTAACCTAATCTAACAAATTGATTTGCTAAGTTTCGCAAAAATCTGTAGCAGTCCGCCAAACCGAAACAGCTGTAAAAAGTTTACATAGCTGTATATTAGTTTTTTCTGCTATGTGTAATGTAGGATACGTGGTTGCTGTGCGGCCTTAAAAGTAAGATTTACCATTACCTCAACAGTTATGATAATGATAATGAAAATGATAAGCTTTATATATATATATATATTGCGACTAAAGGAAAGACTAAAAGATTGTTTTAATAGGTATACTTCTCGAATTATCCAGCGCAACGAGTTCTACAGCAAGGCGACCTATATTACCAATAACCTAAAGTCACTTTCCCAACGAAGGAGTGCATTTTGCGAATTTTGGAGCAGTTTTCACGGCAGGAGGGACTTGTTCCTCGGAGATGGACTCCATCTTAATGACGCGTCTATTTCTGAGGGGTGGAGTGCGTACCAGAAAATTTCAAGTTAGCAAATGTAACGCCTATCTTTAAAAAAGCCGATAAAGGTGCGGCGGGAAATTATAGGCCAATCAGTTTAACGTCTGATGTAGGTAAGCTACTGGAATCAATAATTAGGGATAGTATAGTCGAACACTTAGAATTGCATAACTTGATTAGAAATACGCAGCACGGTTTAGGCGAAACAAATCTTGCTTAACTAGTCTTTTAGAATTTTTCCAAAGCGTGGTTGAAATTTACGATAGTCATCGGGCGGTTGCTGTAGTGTATTTAGAGTTTCAAAAAGCGTTTGACACCATACCGCACAAAAGACTCATTGAAAAAACTAAGGCTCATGGACTCAGGGGTGTAGTAATAAATTGGATAGAAGAGTGGTTGCGAGGTAGGAAACAGAGGGTGGTCGTTGATGGAGCGAAGTCGTGTTGGGATAATGTAGCGAGCGCGTTCTCAGGGTTCTGCATTGGGCCCCTTGCTTTTTCTTATATATATTAACGATTTAGATGTCGGTCTAGTCAGTCCAGCTTTAAAGTTTGCGGATGATACGAAGTTGGGTGGTAGGGTGATTAATGACGAAGATAGAGGGAAAATGCAGGAAGATCTGAATAAAATCGTAGATTGGTCAGCCACATGACAAATGAGATTTAACGTCGATAAGTGCAAAATTTTACTTATAGGATCGCGTAACGGTAACTTTGCGTATAATATATCAGGGAAGGAGTTGGCAAGCGTAGAACAGGGTAAAAGATTTAGGAGTTATAGTCACTGGTGATCTAAAAGTGGCGAAACAAAGTACAGCAGCGGTCAATAAAGCGAATAAAGTGCTAGGTTTTATAGCTCGGAATTTTGAGTACAACTCGCGCGATATTATTGTTCCTCTTTATAAATCCTTAGTTAGACCCCATTTGGAGCACGCGATCCAATTTTGGAATCCGCATATGCACAAAGATATAGACAAAATAGAAAGAGTTCAAAGACGAGCAACTAAGATGATTCCGTCGCTTAGGCCAAAGTCGTACGAGGATAGGCTTAAGGAGTTAAAATTGACAACACTCGAGACTAGGAGGCTGAGGGTTGATCTAATCCAGGTTTTTAAAATTATGAATGGGTTCGATAACGTAAATAGAGATAGCTTTTTCGAAATATCACAATATAGTAGAACTAGAAATAACGGGTGTAAGCTGACAAGTAGAAGGTTCGAGAGAGCAGTTGCCAAAAACTTTTTTACGCATAGAATAGTAAATAGTTAGAATAGCTTGCCGGTAGAAGTAATTAGTAGCACGTATATAAACATGTTTAAAAATCGATTAGACGCATAGGTTGATAGCTTGGATATAGTTTAAGATAGTCACCGGTCTGCATGAAAATCGATTTCTTTATTTTGAGTTGTGATTCTGAAGCAGTTCGCTACGCTGAATTAAAAAATGCTACCAGTTTGTTTCTATCACCCATAGTTTTAAAGTTATTAGCAAAACAATTTTGGGGCGTTTTGTAATTTTTTACCTTTTTTATCTTTAATTAATTTCGTTTTTTCATATTTTTTAGATAGATAATTCTAACATTACGTCTTTAAAATTTTAATAATGGCTTCTAGAGGATGTACCCATAGTCCAGACATATTTTGTTATATTTGTGGTCGGTATGTTGTTGTAAAACAAAGGACAAATGTAACGACCTTCATTAAGAGAGCTTATCATGCTTATTTTGGAATTAAATTAGGAGATCAAGACAAAAGTTGGGCTCCACACAAGGTTTGTCTTACGTGTGTTGCGGCACTAAGGAATTGGAGCAAAGGTAAAAAGAAAAGTTTGCCATTTGGGATCCCTATGGTATGGCGCGAGCCTAGAAACCATACCGACGACTGCTACTTCTGTTCTTGCAATGTTAAAGGTTATAATGCAAAGAATAAAGAGAGCCTTCAATACCCAAATCTTCTATCTGCAATAAGGCCGGTACCCCATGGTCCAGAAGTTCCTATTCCCCTCCCACCCGAGAGTCTGGATCAATACAATTCAGATTCTGATTCAGCTCCAAATCCAGACAATGATGATGTTTATGAACAGCCAACAGCTGACCGAGATCCTAAACCATTAACCCAAGCTGAACTAAATGACTTAGTCAGGGATTTGAATCTGCCTAAGGACTCTGCAGAACTTTTGGGGTCTAGATTGCAGGAGAACAATTTATTGGCATCCGACACATACTTCGCTTGGAATAAGTCCTGAAATGTTTGCAAGTAAAGAAGGTAAATATATTTTGTTTCTTTCAGTTATTTTTTTATTCTTTCATAAACAAGCAATATGCTTGTCCAAGAGCTAGGAGCTATTTAATTCTGCTTTAATTAGGTTTTACACTATCATCTAAAGATTTCATGCTACAAGGGGTGTTGTAATACCTCATCTGTCCCCAAATGTTAACCACCCATTGATGGGAGGGGAGAGAGTATTTTGCTGGGAACGGGACTGGTTGTTATATATATTTACCCTACATTATTATGTAAGCGTTACTGTAGTCTATAACAACAAAATTTATGGTTTAGCATGTGCAATCCAATGTTGGTCTCGATAAGATGGTTCACATTTGGGGATAAATGGGGGATTTATGACATTCTGTAGTAAGAAAATCATACGTGATAGGGAAAAACTAACTATATTTTTGAGATCAGCGCACTCAAATTATATAGAATCACCAACTAGTTTGTAAAAATCGATCGACAAGTTTTCAAATGTGTACTGGTGAAAATTAAGGCTTTTGTGGTTCGGAACCCACCTAAAATTGTAGGTCCCCTCCGCCACCACGGAGGACATGCGCAATACACAATTATCATACAAACACAGTTAGGTAGAGCAGCCATGAGTGGATCCTAGGGTCTTTGTTGGTCTGAAACATTATAATAAATAAATATAAATATACAGTGCATATATATATATATATACAGGGCGTCCCAAAAAAATGTATACACACTTTAACAGCTGATAGCTCAATTGATGTTTCTTTCTTTCCAAGTTAAACCCATTAGAATTAATAATGGCAGTCAGACTAAGCTTTGAACAAAGGAAATTCATTCTAAAATGCTACTGGAAGTGTGAAAACGCAGTTGAAGTGCAAAGACAGTTTAGGAGGGAGTTTCAAACAGATCCACCAACGCGACTTACCATCACTCGAATTAGAGATAAGTTTGAAGCCGATGGAACTGTTCAGAATGTCCACAAGAAGCGTTCCGGAAGACCACGGACATCGACAAGCCCCACAAAGCAAGAAAGAGTACTGGAAACGTATCACCAAAGTCAAAGAAAATCTGTGCGGCAAGCGAGTCGTGAGGTAGGAATTTCAGAATCGTCTGTCCAACGCATTTTGAAGCGCTGTCAATGGAAAAGTTACATTCCAAGATTAGTCCATGCTATTAATGAAGATGATGATCCGGACCGAAGAGTGGAGTATTGCGAGTGGTACTTGGCACGATGTGGATGTGGACTGGACGAAGGGGTTTCGTAGAATACCCTCCGCGTTCACCAGACCTCACACCACTAGACTTTTTTTTATGGGGATACTTAAAAGACAAAGTCTACGCTATAAAACCTGCAACAGTCGCTGAATTGAGAGCAGCCATTGAACGAGAATGCACACAAATACCAAACGAAATGTTTCGTGATGTTTGCGATTCCATTGCTTCGCGTTATCAGCAGTGCCTGGACCAGAACGGACGTCAGTTTGAAAACAGGCGTTGACAAAACAATTAAATAATGTCTGTAGATTCTATTACATTTTGAAAATGAAATGTATTTTAATAAACACTGCCTTTATAATTATTTAAAGTGTGTATAAATTTTTTGGGACGCCCTGTATATATATATATATATATATATATATATATATATATATATATATATATATATATATATATATATATATATATATATATAAAACCTTTGGCGTGTATATATATATATATATATATATATATATATATATATGGGATGAATTTCACAATTAAACACGTGAAATGAATGAATGCTGCAAACCCACAAAGAAAAAAGAAAAACGATTCCAAGGCCTTTCGTGTTTCATTCCCTGACGAGGTGTAACTCTGAATACACGAAAGCCCTTGGAATCGTTTTTCTTTTTTCCTTGTGGTTTTGCAGCATATATATATATATATATATATATATATATATATATATAAATGCGCCTCGGTGGTGTAGTGGTTAGCGTCGCTGACTACGAATCCATCGGCTCCGGGATCGAGACCCGGTGACGGCAGGCTGCGCGCAGAAAAACCCAGCTGTTCATCCTTCCATACAATAAAGAAGTTGGTTGGCAGATAAATGGGTACCTTGTTGTAGCCTAGTGGTTAAGACGCTGGGCTGCTGGTGGGGCGTGATTCGGATTCCACGTTAAACTGTAGGTCTCAGGTGGAGTGAAAAGCTTGACCTTTGTCAGAATGAACAATTCGGGTGGAAGCAAAATCAAAGGTTACCAAAGGTATATATATATATATATATATAGGGTGTCCGAGATATAATGGTGTAAAAATAAGTTGGTCAATTTTTTATTAATTAATATATATACACAATGTATATGGTCGTTTAGTTCCAAACTGTCCAAGTTTAGAATACTTCCACATAATTACCATCATTCGTCGCTAGATTGCATATTCGACGCTCGAACTCCGTAAGAGCATCAACAAAATGCTCTTATGGAATGAATACAGTAACATTTCCGATTCTTTGACAGAATTCTGCCAGATCTCTGAGTATGTCACAATCATAGGCGTATAGGATGGCACTTTACTGGAGGAGGGGCGGGAAAAATTTGCCCTAAAAATTTTCAGGGTGCCCTGATTTCCGCATAAGCACTATGTGTAGCATAAAATAACACAAAGGTTAGAGTATGAGTAACGTATATTAAAGCCTTTTTGATATAAAAACATTACAATTTACAAAAATGAGATAAAATTTTGCTACAACATTTCTAAATGAGAAGCAAAACTACGGCATTGCAGTTGATATAGAATTCAGTAAGTCCTCAACTTACGTTTTAATTATTAACTACAAGTATCAAGTATAGTAGCAAGTAATTAATTCACCTGAAGAAGTAAAAACAAAACAAAGGAATGTCAGGAAAAATCTGCCCTGAAAATGTTAAATTCCCTAGTCTTGGGGGGGGGGGGTAGGCAGCCCCTCCTAGATCTCCCCGCCTCATACCCCTATGGTCACGATAAACCTTTGGTTAGCTTCCGCCCGAATTGTTCATTCTGACGAAGGTCAAGCTTTTCACTCCACCTTAGACCTACAGTTTAACGTGGAATCCGAACCACGCCCCATCAGCAGCCCAGCGTCTCAACCACTAGGCCACCTAGGGTACCCATTTATCCACCAACCACTTTCTTTATTGTGTGGAAGGATGAACAGCTGGGTTTTGCTGCGCGCCGGCTGCCGTCGGGTCTCGAACCCTGGGCCGATGGATTCGTAGTCAGCGACGCTAACCACTACACCACCAAGGCGCATACCCAAGAGTTTTAATATCCCCCACTTCATATAAAAAATCGAAACGGGTTAAGTCCGGTGATCGAAGCGGCCACGCTATCGGTCCACCACAGCCTATCGAAAGATAAGGAAAGGTTGCATCAACGAGTAGAAAGTTACAAACAGCAATAGCGCTTCTCGTGTCAATTCCAAAAGCCTTTAGTTGGGGAAGAAAAATATTTATGATAGATAGTTCCCTCCAATTACAGTACGATTGTCAAAGAAGTATTATTCACTTACTCAGTCCTGCGGCGAAACACATCAAACGTTAACTTTTGGTAAATGCTGTTCATGTTCATTTGTTTCAGCGTTGAACGAGTCGTGATGGACCAGTAGCGTGGCCGCTTCGATCACTGGACTTAAGTCATTTGGATTTTTATCTACTGTTGGGGTACGTTAAACATATTTTGAACTTTGTTAAAGAATCAACGAAGTTACTGGATCAAGTCCATAAAAACACCTTGCTGATGTTCAAATGGAGTTCGTCGTTCGTCGAAAACGCATTGTTGCGACCAATGATGGTTATTTCGTAAAAGTGTTCTAAATTTGGACAGTTTGGAAATGCAAGAAAACATAAAACAATATATTTTTGCATCAATATTTCACGTAAACCCTGTTTGTATATATAATATATATTATATATATATATATATATATATATATATATGCATTCATAGTTTAAGTGGAAATATGAAGAGTTAAACGTGTTTACACACAGAACACCATTCCTCCCGTACGCCCATTTCAGGGTACGAGCAGCTCGCAGTAGCATTGCCAAGCAAATAGGTGGTCAGAGTACTGACGAGGCTTTGGTACGTGGTTCATCACCATTGAAAGCAACAATACTCTGTGTTAGCCTAGTCCAGTGGTTCTTAACCTTTTTAAGCTACGACCCAAACGACCAATGCCTTCAAACAGTTCACTCGTAATAAATAATAAAATAAATAATTAATGATAAAATTATTAACGATAACATAAATAAAAGATAAATGACAATTCAATGACCCAATCAAAATTGCTTTGCGACCCAAATTTGGGTCGCGACACAAGGTTTAAAAACCACTTGTCTAGTCAAACGAACAGCCATATCCATATTCAATTGACTGCAGTTTTCGCTAGTTTGTATTGCGCTTATTAATTATCAGTCTTGGTGCACGATTCTTCAGGAGAAAAATGCACGGGAAGTTTGTTTTTCCTTTTTCCTTTCACTGCCACATTCGACTATAGTCGAATAATTTTTTTCTAGCATTAACTGCCATATTCGATTTTTGTCCACTAAACACAGGAAAAAAAAGTCGTATGCACTACATCATTCTACACTTTTCTCGAGACTTCTAAAAGTTACCAATTAGTGAATTTTGTGATACTGACTTATATAATAGCTTCAGAAAGTTGCGCATGCATACCCAGGGCCGGATTTACTTGCTTGTTTGCTTGTGGGCCCTAGGCCAAACCTTATCAGTGCCCCCCCCCCAAAAAATTATATATATATATATATATCGTAATATTGTAATGTAAAAAAAAAAAGAATTACAACATAATGTAACACAATAATTTTATTCAAATTAGTTTATATCATGTACAACTTATTCTTACACAAAGGAATAATGGAAAAAAATACAGTCAAATTGAAGCATAATAAATTTTGCAATAAGAATTACAACATAATGTAATACATTACACATTAATAATTTTTAATCAAATTAGTTCCATATCAAGTACATCAAAGTAAATCAAGTTCCATATCATGTACATCTTACACATAGGAATAATGGAAAAATACAATGAAAACTGAAGCATAATAAATTTTGCAAGCACAACTATGTGAAGTTCAAAATGACTTTTTCCTGCTTTTTTCTATGGCAAATTTGTCAATGATACTGTTTGTGTCAAGGGATTGTAGGAGGTCCCCAGTGGGCCCCCAGTTACTGGTGGGCCCTAGGCCAATGGCCTATGTTGCCTATTGGAAAATCCGGCCCTGTGCATACCCCAGTTGTGTTGTAATCCTGGCTGAGGTCGGTTGTGTCAAGTCATTTGCAAATGCTTTTTCAATGTTTTTTTAAGCAGAGTAATTTCTCCTATTGTACGGGGCTCCAATAAACCTTAGTCCCCCGCCCATGGCCTAAACCATTAGAGGTACAGTAAAACTAAACATACCTTACAAAAGAGAATTTAATCCTGCATTTAATGAGAAACAATTAAAACTTGGTGTTCCCGCCATTGGCTTCCAAGACAGCCTGAATTCGCTTTGGGTAGCTTGCCAAAAGTGACGTGAATAGATCTTGATCGTTACGCAAATTTGCTAAAACAGTTTCAATGTGTTGCGTCATTGTATCCTTCGAAAATCGATTTGCTGCAGGTTCTTGAAACAAGAGACATTCAACCTTGTCCTTTATAACTGATCCAATGTGTTCACAGACGTTCAGGTCAGGAGAATTTCCTGGCCATTCTTCATTTCCAAAGAAATCGATCTCATGGTTCCGCAACAACTGTTGAGTGGCCAATGCCTTAAAGCAGGGGGCCTTATCGTGCAGAAGTGTGACCTGCTCGACATCCATAACATTGTTTGGGTTTCTTAGAAAAGGAATGACATGCTGGGATAGAATAATATCACGAAAATACTGTCCATCCCAACTCTGACCATTTGGCTTCAGCACCCACATGAGCTTCTTTGCAGTGAACAAAACAAACACACCAACACAGTCTGGACTTTTTAATAATTCGCGATAATGTTCATTGTCATCGATTTCATCTGGTGTTGTGGCCCACACTCGATCATTTTGGTAGTTAGGCCGACGTGTTACGT
Source organism: Bathynomus jamesi (assembly GCA_023014485.1). Classification (NCBI taxonomy): domain Eukaryota; kingdom Metazoa; phylum Arthropoda; class Malacostraca; order Isopoda; family Cirolanidae; genus Bathynomus; species Bathynomus jamesi. Next base: position 88,403 of record JAJOZX010012254.1, read on the forward strand.
GAACAAAAAATTCATCGGAGACAGCTAAATGCATGAAATCATCCACATCCCAATCTTCAAGATAATGGGCAAACCACATTCTGTCATCGATGTTAAGTTGAGTTTTTCTTGGCTTTGAAAGTTCATGCCAAGGCTTTAAACCTTGCCTATGACGGTACAGTCGAATGATCTCACCACTAACGATCTTTCCTCTCAACACTTCGATCTCTCTAGAAAGTTTAGCACAGCTGTTTTTCCGCTTACGCGTACCGCTTTCAATGATGTCCTTTGTTTCCTGAGAGCGTGGCAAATTTGGACGCCCAGATTTGGTTGTATCCATTTCACATTCATCCAAAGTTTTATTCCAATTTCTTTTGACGAAGTCCTCACTGCTTCGCAACTTTTGGCAACCCATGAACGTGTTATAAAGGTGGCTCCAGCATCACGAGCTTCCCGAAATGTTATTGCTCGTATGCGATCTATTACACGTTGCCTCTCCGAATCACCAATTAATTGAGGAGCCATTATATTATCACTTTATCAGCTAGAGTAATTTTAATACCTGCAATAAATAAAGAATTTTATATATTTTTATAATCAGTAAAAACTATTTCGATATAAGTAAACATGTAAGCTACAAATGGGGGGGGGCTAAGGTTTTATGGAACCCCTTAGGTAAGTTAAATAGTTATTTTTTTAAATTTTAATGACAATTGTTCAATTATGGGCACACTATTGATGGTCAATATGGTCAAGTTAGAGCTAATCGCAAAGGGCTGCCAGCTGACTTGAAAATGATAAAGCAGAAGCGGGGTGATCTACCAGCAGTTTGGGTGAATGAAGAGAATACCATGGTGGCTTGCACATGGCAAGATAGCGGCAAGGTAAATATGATAGCGACTGTAGGAGACTGTGGTACAACAAAAGTAACCATCAAGTCTAAAAAGGGTGATCGATCGGTTCAGAAGCCAAATATCCAGGTGCTTTACAATGCATATATGGGTTGGGTGGACAGATTCGATCAGTTGTGTGCAACGTATCCTTTCCAAAGGAAAGCTAAGAAATGGTAGAAAACAATTTGGCACTTTGTTATTGAAATAGCGCTAATAAATTCAAGATATGTTTCAATATTCAGAACCCAAACAAAAAACTGAGTCAGAAACAGTTTAGAGAGGGGGTTATTGATGACCTTTTAGATGGGTATGTAAGAAAAAAATGCTTGAAAAGAGGACACAGAGTTTTACAAAATTACATGCAAACTAGATTGAAAGAAAAGCATTTTATTGCCAATTGTAAAAAAGGCCACAAACCCAATTGTGTGGTATGTTCAATTATGCCAGCTCAATGTAAAGGAAAAGACAAGGGCCACTGCAAGAGAAAACAAACTAGTTACTGTTGTAAATCATGCCCTGGAAGTCCTCCTTTGTGTATTGTACCTTGGTTTGAAATTTACCACGGCAAAAAAGATTTCAAAATAAAATGCGAATGCTAAGAATAGCCTGAATAGGCAATATTTTCTGTTTTTGTAAAGGAACTTTGCTCTTTATTTTTAGTTTATGCTTTATATCTTTTTGTTCTGAAAGGTTATGTATTGCCTTACAATAGAATAAAATACTATAAATCTTTGGCTTTTTTTCCCTGTGCTACGATTCCCTACAAATGTCTTATGGCCCGGGCATATCGTTCAAAGAGCAGTAGTCAATATAATTTTTCTTAGTTACCCATTGAGAGTATTTCAAAAGTAAAAGGATTCTAAGAAAATCATCATTTAATGGGAAACTTAGAAATATTTGGGTATAAATTATATATATATACACACGATGATTTGGTGGAGTTAAGATCATCTAAAAATACCAATTTTTGCCCATAAAGTGTGGCAGAACTATATATAAAGTTATTTTTACCCATTAATTGCAAAATTTGTGAATTTTATAGCTATAATATGAAAATTTGTGCTTCAATCTAATAAAAAATTATCAAAAGGGCATCTTATTGGAAATTTTATTTTTGACAGAAAAATGGCACCATTTCAGGAATCAAAATTTTGAGCTAAATCGCAGTGAAAAGGTTAAATATATATATATATATATATATATATATATATATGAGAGAAGAGGCAGATTTTGTACGGTCCCAGCTGCGGTGGGACAAGGAGCCATGAAAACGAGGATGGAAAATACCCTCAGAATACGGGGCCCAAAGCTTTTCAATGTCCTTCCAAAAGAAGTGAGGAATCTCCAGCACACCAACCTGAATAACTTCAAGAACCAGCTGGACAGATTCTTGTGCAAAGTCCCTGACCAGCCATGCGTGGCTGGCTACGAGGGCAGGAGGCGATCAGAGAGCAATTCCTTCCTTCACCAAGTCCCGCAAATGAGGCGGGATGCTGCAGAGGGGTCGACCGCAGGTCGATCCTGAACCGTCGTTCAAACTCAACAAAAAACAAACAAAAAAAATGTATATGGGATTGAACTCAGAATGGTCCACTGAAGTTTTTTCATGATAGACATTACACATAGACTGTGCATGGAAAAGGAACTCTTCCCAGAAGAGTTCATTGTTCCATGCACGGTCTGTTGTGTATCGTGTATCATATAGGGTGTCCATAAATGATTACCCTGATTAAAGCATGCTATAACTTTTAAATAAACACTCGTATTCAAACACAGTTTTAATCATAAGTAGATAAACATACAAATATTTGATACATAGTTAATGAACTTAATAAGCTTCCACATGTGCACCCCTAGTGGCACGTAAAATGTCTAAACGGTATTCACACTCACGCGTGTAACTTCAAACGTTTGTGTGACACCTTGTGCACCGTAGACTTCGGTATCTTTAGTTGGCATGAAGCTTGTCTCACCGATTTCCTTGGTGACCATGTGAAAGCAGTTTGAATGTTTTCCACCGTCCCATCGGAAACTGATGGTCTACCACTGCTCTTTCCCTTTTCCACGTTTCCAGTTTCCAAGAATTTTTTCATCCACGACTTAATTAACTTCACATCAGGTGGATTCTTTCCATACTTTGTTCTGAACCTTCGTTGAACACTGACAGGAGATTTTGTTTCTGCAAGCCACACAACACATTGTGCCTTCTCTGTCACAGACGCCATCTTAACTGAACAGCTACTACAGCGCTCCTAGCGGCGAATGCGGTAGACGAAACACACCAGCACAGAAACTCTATGCGTGTACGAGATCACCTGTAAAAAGAAAACGGATGTAGGATTCGTCATTAAAACATGAGAGCATACTGTTTTCAGGGTAAACATTTATGGACACCCTGTATATATATATATATATATATATATATATATATATATATATATATATATATATACACGCCACATAGAGATGTGTTCATACGTTCCTCGTTTCTTCAGGTCTCATTCGACCTTTACTGATTGACAGTGCTGTGCTCGTTACTTTATAAATGTAATGCCGTTACCGTTACCGTTACTACAGTCTAAATGTAACGCCGTTATCGTTACAGTTACCATTTTTAAAAAGTAACGAGTAACGGCACCGTTACTCGTTACCATTACTTTTGATGAAATGTAAATATATTATATATACGCATAGGTCTATTATAGTTTATATATACATAAAATAGTATATTATATAAACATTCGCTTGCGCGAGTATGTGTTGGTTTGTATCCACTGGTTAATGCATAGGCTATAAATCTGTGCATGCCTTCATTGCGTTGTTATGATTTATAAGGCATAATAATATTTTCAAAAAAAGTGAAACAAAATTACTGCAAGATTTATTACTAGGAATTGCAACGTGACAGAGGATGTAGCATACTATTGATACTAATTTACTAATGCTAGAATATACCAGGAAAGTTTAGTTTTGCAAAACAATAATCCGAAATACTAAAGAAATGAATCAAATGAGTTATTGTGTATGGCAATGATAATTAAAATTTATTGGCTAAATATACAAACTTAAGAACTATTATTCAAAAGATCTTTATTGGCCTTTAAAACAAACTTCTCAAAAGTTGCATCTAAGAGCGAGCCTCGTTTCGGACGCAGAAAAAACCCGCTCAACAGCGGCACTAGATGGTATAGGAGTGTTAAGTTTAATAAACATTTTTAAAGTTAGTGGATGGGAAGGATGCAGAGCTAACGTACCGTGAAGGCCCAGATGAGAGGAATGACGAAACCTCTGTTGAACTTAGGTCCCTCCCTGCTCCAGGGTTCTTCGCCTTTTTACTTTGACAGTGCTGTCAGTGTAGGATAAGAGGGTGGATGGGGGTAGGCTGCCAGCATGCCAACGGCCAACATGCACACCTCGCTCATAGTGAAGTGACAAATGTTTAACGGTTAATGAATAATGAGCGAGGATCGAAAGAAACTAATTGCGAGCTACGATAAAAAAGTAACGAGTAACGACTAACGAATGTATTTCCCTAAAAAAGTAACGTCGTTACTGAAAGAGTTATTGATTTGAAATGTAACGCCGTTACCACTACCGTTACTAAAAAAGTACCGCGTTACGTAACGGCCGTTACTCGTAACGCGTTACTGCGCAGTTCTGATTGACTGATTGCATTATGTACTTTAGTTTCTCGTGTGAAATTCTACGCTCCAGATTAGAATATGCCCAACCAAGAAAAACCCTCGTGAAATTATAGCTTTTTTTTTTGTGGATAACTTAGAAGAAAATGTTGCATTCTGATTCGACACTAATTTGTCGATTACACTGGTATGCATCAATTTTGTTGTCAAGGGTTTTGTAAGTGATTCTTATAGAGTGTTTCCTGCTGATTTCGAATCTGCAATCCGTTTTTCTCAATCAGCTCAGGTTATCCGGCTATGGCCTCATAAGTAAAATAGAATTTTTCGTGATTTTGTCAAAGCGGAATTGGAACAGTAACATCTATCATCACTTGTTTCACTTGTATAATATCTTTTTTTACTTTTCAGGCATATAGATAAAATATTTCATAATGAATAGAGCGTGTAAAAATGATCCCAATAGATTCTGCTACATATGTGGGACGGTTACCATGCCAAATAACCAGTCCCAAATCACTAAATTTGTGAAGACAATGTATAGAGCGTACTTTGGAATTAAGCTAGGGGACCAGGACAAAAATTTCGCCCCTCATATGTGCTGCAAGACGTGCATTGAAAATTTGAGAAGATGGAGCAAAGGCAGAGCGAAATCTTTGCCTTTTGGAATTCCCATGATTTGGAGAGAAGGAAAGGATCACGTGACAGATTGCTATTTCTGCATGACAAACCTCCAAGGTGGGCTTATAAATTTATTTTTCTTAAATATTTTGAAATCCTCGTATGAAACTTGACATAATATTCACCATAATGTAATATTCACCATATATAGCATAATATTCACCATAATGGTAATCATACATTTACATATACATATTGTTATAGAAAATACATTTACACATACATATTGTTATACAAGTTACATTTACATATACAGTGATTGTATATTTTCTTTCTTTTTCATTCATATTGTCCCCGAAGGGACAATATGAATGAAAAAGAAAGAAAATATACAGACTCCATCGACCTATTTCATATCTTACAGACCGCAGCCTTCCCTCACGAGCCGCCACTGTCTGAATGCTTCTTCTATTTCATATGCAAGTTTTATATCCATGTTTCTGTGTTTCTATTTTCAGGAGTTAACAAGAAGAATAAACACATTGTTGTATACCCTGACATTCCTTCTGCTATGAGACCTGTACCCCATGGTCCTGGAATTCCAATACCCGACCCACCTCAAACCCTGGACTTCGATGATTCTGATGATGAATCAATGACCAATGCCAATGACCAGTCCCAGTCGTATATACACCTCAAAATACCGCTTCAAATGAGCCGAGGCCTCTCAACCAGGCCAAACTTAATGATCTTACCAGGGATTTAGGACTTTCCAAATTAGCTGCCGAGATCTTGGGCTCACGACTTCGAGAGGACAACTTGCTGGCTCCGGGAACAACATTCTCCTGGTATAGGAAACGAGAGGAAGAATTCCGCAAGTTTTTTGCAGTGCACGAAAATACCTCTTCCTTAGTGTACTGCTGCATTGTTGAGGGGCTAATCGAATCCTTGGGCCTGCCATATAACGCATCAGAATGGAGGCTATTTATAGACTCGTCTAAACGAAGTTTGAAAGCAGTACTTCTCAACATTGGGAATAGGGTTGCATCAGTCCCTGTAGCACATTCCGTACAACTTACTGAGAGCTACGATAACATGAAAATTTTACTGGATGCTCTCGTATACAACCAACATAACTGGAGGATCTGTGGAGATTTGAAGGTAATACTAATATCATAAATAAACTATTGCTATTGACTATGTTGTTTTTCCAAAGGTTATTTGAGAGCGTATAAGAACACTTAACTTCCCCACAGAAGTGATACAGTCCAATGCATAGATTTTTTTATCTGATAGAACAAATTCTCTAAATTCTTTAAATATTTTCATTTTTTTTCAGATTGTGGCATTTGCATTGGGAATGCAAGGGGGATACACGAAATACCCATGTTTCCTCTGCAAATGGGATAGCCGAGCGGATGAGAAGCACTATGCACAGCGTGAATGGGCATCCAGAGAGAATTTTGAACCTGGGTCGCATAATGTCGTTTCAGTGCCCCTTGTGCCACCAACAAAAATTTTGCTCCCACCACTACATATTAAGCTGGGCTTGATGAAAAATTTCATCAAATCAATGAATAAGGAGGGTTCAGCATTCCGATATCTCGAGAGTAAATTTCCTCATATATCTGATGCTAAACTAAATGCTGGGGTTTTTGATGGTCCTCAAATTCGAACTTTGATCAAGGATACTCAGTTCGAAAACGCAATGACTCCAACTGAGAAGAATGCCTGGCAGGCATTCAAATCAGTTGTCACTGATTTTCTTGGCAAGCGTAGAAGTCCAGAATACGAGTCCGTTGTCGAAAACTTGATGGAAGCTTTCAAAGCTCATGGGTCGCGCATGTCCATAAAAATGCACTTTTTGTGGTCCCACTTGGACTATTTTCCTGAAAATTGCGGGGATTATAGTGAGGAACAGGGTGAACGATTTCACCAAGATATCAAAATAATGGAAGAGAGGTACCAGGGAAACTGGGATATCAATATGCTGGCGGACTATTGCTGGTGTTTGAAGCGAGACGTGCCCGAAGAAAAACACAGACGGAAAGCCAAAAAAACTTCATTCCTTCCTCAATAAACTTTTTTCCATATTCATTGTATGAATAAAAGTATTTATTCACACAATGTTTTCATTTTTCACGAGTGTTCTTATAATATTACTCGTATCTACAGTGTTTAAGCTAAAAAATCAATAAATTTGGGGATAAAATTGGACTTATAATAAATGGCCAATAGAGAAAAAACCTGACCTGATTGAGGAAAACCAATGTCATTTTCGAATTCAGCATGGTCGAATTATATAATATGAGTTGAAAAAACCCTCACAGCAGACAAAAAAATTTCATATGCATACCAGTGTTATAAATAATTTCTTATTCGTCGAAGATATTTCAGTTTTACGAAAGGTTTCGAAAGTAATAAATGATGATTTGCCATTCTCTGACTGTAAAGCGTTAACGGAGAAAAGAACGAAAGTGTTTATTTTTCTTTCATTGAAAGGCAATTCGCTTCAATGCATAAATCAGAATGGTCTTCAATGACGAAGAGAGATTATTCATTATTGTGAATCTTTATTTCAAAGCGGAAATAATTTGTCCGATAAGTTTCGGATAAACGGATACAATGCCCGCAATACAATGTTCCAAATATGAGTAATATATATATATATATAACCCTGGTTTTGCTTCCGCCCGAATTCTTTATTCTGACGAAGGTCAGCCTTGTCACTCCACCTTAGTTCTACAGTTTAACGTGGAATCCGAACCACGTGAGGTCAGAAATTACAAACTCCTCGCCTGGACTCGATCTCACGACCTCCCGATCAGCAGCCCAGCGTCTTAACCACTAGGCTACCCATTTATCTATCAACCAATTTTTATCGTGTGGAATGATAAACAGCTGGGGTTTGCTGCGCGCCGGTGAATTCGTAGTCAGCGATGCTAACCACTACATCACCGAGGCGCATTATATATATATATATATATATATATTATATATATATATATATATATATATATATATTGTCAGCGCATCTTCTTGCCAAAAAATTAAATTCTCTATAGACCGGGAAGAAGGAAATTTGATTTGAACCTCCAGGTTTGCCCTGGACAGTTCAGCAATGGCATAGTGTTGCTTAGGAAACTTATGAACTTTGTCCTGGACAGCCCAGGACAGTCCCATAATACTGGGAATGGAAATATATTTTCGCCTTTACTAATATTAAAAGCGAAATATATTTCCACTCACAGTGATACATAAAATCCTATTAAAGTTTAATATAGAAACGGATTGTGATAGGTTTTGATGCGCGCGCAGATAGTACAACCAGCTCTTTCAACCGGCCGACTTTCTACTGATAACACAGGTCGACAAAAAAAATTTTTTTTTCGTTGCCAAGGAAATTCGTACGAATTTAGGGTATTTTGGGGTTGCTGAATTCCAAAATGAAAGTAGTTTTTCCGATTTGGCTCTAGTTCTTGAGATAATGAATACCCTCAATTAATAGGAAAGGTAACCATAACGCGTGGATATGGGAAACTACCGGAACATTCTAGATGGTGAGACCGAATAAAATAATGCCATTATGTATTTCATGCGTTTACTTTTGTATGATTTGAGACAATTTCAATGCGATTTGTAAGTAGGCTCCGCCTGAACATTAAATTTTTTGCATTTTTACGTGTTTCAATGGGGTACCAATTATCTCATAAATTAGAGCCAATCTAGCAAAACCGATGTCATATTCGGAATCAGCACCACAAAGTTACCCCAAAATCACTCTAATATGATTGGCAATAAAATGAGTGTTGACCAGTGTAATAATTGTTTGAGCCTCAGTGAGGATATTCAGTGGGAAGATCTGGTAAACGCATAGGTGTCGATTGCGGGGGGGGGGGGGGGGGGGGGGACGCAGGGGACATGTCCTCCCCACTTTCGTGGATGAATTGCTATAAATGCTAACTATTAATGGCGCCTAATAAGACGTTATATGTCGTGTTATATGCATATGTAAATGTAATAGCAATATTATAAATTATTGTCACGAACACCATTGTACTGTATATTTATAATGAAATTTAGCAGTTAATTTGCATTTTAATAATTGCACGTAGCATTTGTGTGTTCTTGGTAGAAATGATAATAATTTGGACTGGCGAAATTTGTCTACAGAAAAATATCCGGTTGGCGATTTTTTTTGCAAAATTGGGTTGGCAACCTTGGACCGGGCAAGGTAATAAAAATTTATTTCGGTTAAACATATGTGTGATATAGGGTGGCCATTTCCAAATTTCCAAAAAAGGAGGACACTGCGTATGTGGCCGTACGTTAACATACATACATACATATATATATATATATATATATATATATATATATATATAACTGAAAGAAATGACTGTTCATTTTTACTCCTTGGGCAGACTGACTGTCCGACTCGTAGTCATGAAATTGAAAACAAATGCGGCTTATCAGCAGTGTTGCCAATTACATATAATAAAAATATGTTAACAGTTATTATGGCCTTCACTACCCGCTATTTTAAGTGTACCTGAGATAATTTATATAATTCTTTTTAGCCAGACCCCAAAAAAGGAGGACAAATTAACGTCCCGCTCAAGGTGGCTCCGGATGGAGGACAGAGTGCTCAAAAGGCGGACTGTCCGGCCTAAAGCCGGACGCCTGGTCACCCTATGTGTGACGCTCAGAAAAACTTGAACTGTTATGATTCAGCTAATGTTCACGGAAGATTAGTTGAATTTTTCAAAAAAGTTGCCTACTAGTTTCGGAGTACATATACCCAACTGTTCAAAGTATTGTTATTTGTGTTGTTACTTCCATTGTCTATTGCTAACTGCGAAAGAGTATTTAGTTTAATGGCGATACTGTGGAGTGATGAAAGAGACAGAATAACTAATGAATTTGTGAAGTCAGAGCCGCAGGCGCGTTTCAGCTTTCATATGACCCGTATCCTCATGTGACCTGAGCAACCGGCAACCAGGTCAATTTTTAGGAGCGTCATCAAATACAGCTTTAAAAAACTTGTTCAGTGTTACAACATACTTCTGCTGGTCCTTCAACATGTAAAATATAAATACAGATATCATCATTTATTTATTTCTGTCCACTTATTCTCTGTCCAGGAATTTTAACTCGGGGATTTGGCAACCCTGTTTCGCTCCCAAATTGTTAATTAAGTCGTGATTTTATTCCATATGATGTAAACAATTTTTCAACACATTAACACAACACACAATTGGGAGAAGTCGAATAATAAATGGCGGAAGTTTCAAAATTTTAAGGTTGTAAATATTGAGAGTTCTTCTCTCTCTTCATTTTAGTTCTCCTGTTTTAGATTTGATGCTGACGTTTCGTTCATTTACTACGAACATCTTCAGGTTGTTGTCGTTAGTAATTCGCCTTGGAGCGAAACGACACCTCTATATGTATGCTGAAGGCTTCTCAAACTTTCCTTCAAGCTCTTCTCTACGGCAGTTGTGCCACGAGTTACAACGATCGTAGAGAAGAGATTGTGGGTCCAATACAGTTGAGAAGCCTTTACCATATATAGGTGTTATTTCGCTCCGAGGCGAATTACTAACGATGACACCCTGAAGGTGTTCGTGGTAAATAAACGAAACGTCAGCATCAAATCTAAAACAGGAGAACAAATAGGAGAAGGCAAAAGAGATCTCAATATCTACAATACACAATTGTTAAAAGGATAAAAAAAAAGGAGAAGCAACAATACTATAAATACTTCGAAAATAAGTTCACATGGAAAGAATGGAGAGACAAACGACTTGGAGATTAGAATACATTTTTTGAGCAGCAGCAGCAGCAGCAGATAAATATGAGAACAATAGCCATTCGTTCTTAGCCATAGTGAAAAGACAAACCAGGTAACTAATTCTGATGACGTCACATTACTTTCGTATGCGGACAACCTACATCAGCGTTTCTTAACCTTTTTCGACATCAGCACCCCCTGTAGTTAGGTCTAGGCAGTCCATCACTCCCTTCACCTGGTTAGTAGCAAAAAGTTAGCAAACGTTAGTAGCAAAAAGCACCACGCAAATACAAAACAAATAAGAATATGAGTACAATTTATAGTTGACCAATATTATTTTGAATAAAAAGATATGAAGTTAAAGCAAAGTGAACATACATTTAAAAGCAGCACATTTAGAGTAAAAAATAAACGAGGAAAATTTTAAAACGATATTAAGACAAGACACACAAATTCAAACCTAAATACTTTCTTGAATATAACAATATAATAAAATACTTGTTCTTGAATATAACAATAGATCAAGCGGCCAAAAGAAATGTTAAGAATAACAATCAAGGAGAATTACTTACCCTAATCTTGGGGTCAAAATCATGCAAAAAAAGTAAATTTCTTGTGACACAGAGTGAACGTCTCCCTTCTTAATATTAATGGTGATAATGTAAACGTGCAATAAATCTTTCGTAATTAAATATATATTCAAATTCTCATACAATAATATCTGTTAATAAAATAGAAAAGATTAGGAGTTTGTGAAGGAGTTTGGTTAACGGACCTAACGTATCCATACTGCACATGACAGAAGCCCTTTTCCAGCACCCACTAAAATCGATTTCAGGACCCCCTGGGGGAAACTACACACCCAATTAAACTACAAATGTTTTTATAAAACGCAACTTTTACCAGTATTATTATGAAAAACAACCCAAATTAAATAAACTCAGAAAAAGAATTGCGGCTGTTGGAACTAAAGGCAATCTTTTTTAGTCATCGTACATCTTGTTGGCAATTCTGACCGTCTGAGTGAGATTTGCTTCTAAATTTATAAGATAGGACTATTTTTTGTTTCGTGTGAACAGTTTGTAATTTCAGTGAGACGAAGATTTGCCGCTGGCTTTATATTGAATGAAAGCTTCAAGTGAATGAAACACAACGTGTAGAGGGACATTTTTCACAAGCATTTATCCCTTCTTTATAACCTCTAAACACTGCATACACGCCAAAAAAGCGTCTCGTATTTGACCGTGAAAAAGGGGAGACATATAAAACCACGGAAACGATATATTATAAAGGAAGAAAGAAACTGCCCGATGGTTTAAGGCGTTAATTTTTAATTAATGGCGAATTCACATCATAAGTCAAATTGAGGTGGAATTAATATCACACAAAAGAAGTACTTTTACTGAATTAGCAACTACTATATATATATATATATATATATATATGGGATGAATTTCAAAATTAAACACGTGAAATGAATGAATGATGTAAACCCACAAGGAAAAGAAAACTGATCCCAAGACCTTTCGTGTATTCAGAAGTACATTCCCTGACGAGGTGTAGGCCCTACTTCTGAATACACGAAAGACCTTGGAATCATTTTTCTTTTTCCTTGTGGATTTGCATCATATATATATATATATGCTCCTCGATGGTGTAGTGGTCAGTATGTTAACTTGAATCCACCGGCCCCGGGCTCGATTTCCGTTGACGGTAGTCAGCGCGCAGGAAACCCAACTGTTCATCCTTTCATACAATAAAATTGGTTGGTAGATAAATGGGTACCCTGGGTAGCCTAGTGGTTAAGATATTTTGCTGTGGTTAAGACATTCTGCTGATCGAGAGGTCGTGAGATCGAGTCCGGGGAAAGAATTTGTAATTTCTGACACCCGTGATGGGTCGTGAGTCAGATTCCACGTTAAACCGTAGGTCAAAGGTAGAGTAACAAGCTTGACCTTCGTCAGAATGAACAATTCAGGCGGAAGCAAAACCAAGGGTAACGAAGGTTATATATATGACCTTGGTTTGGTTTGGTTTTTGCTTCCCTCCAAATTGTTCATTCTGACAAAGGTCAAGCTTGTTACTCCACCTTAGACCTACAGTTTAATGTGGAATCGGAACCACAGCACATCACGGGTGGTCAGAAATTAGTCTTTGCACGGACTCGATCTCATGACCTCCCGATCAGCAGCTCAGCGTCTTAACCACAAGACTACCTAAGGTACCCATTTATATACCAACCTGTTTTTTTCTGGAAAAATGAAGATGGGTAAGCTGCGCGCCCTCTACCATCGCCCGGAAATCGATCCCGAGACCGGTGGATTTGTAGTCAGCGATGCTAACCACAACCACCGAGGCGCATATATAAGAGAGTCGTTCAAAAAGTACGTTTGCAAGGTTAATTACCTGTGCATTATGCATAGTACAATAATGTTGTTGGTAGTACAATATTTTGTTAGGCAAGTGTGGCAACACTGTAAAGTGGCAACATCCGGGGTCACCATGAACCTAAAAGTTCAAGATTGCACCATCAGCTGGTAAGGAGACGGCAACGATTTTTTGGTACCATCAAGGCGTTTTGCATGTTGAATTCATGGGAAGTGGGACAACAATAAATGCCACTTCTTATTGCGAAACTTTACAGCGACTCCGCACGGCTATCAGAAGAAAACCTCCTGGATTGCTTACTGCAGGTGTGGTATTTTTGCATGACAATGCACGCCCTCACACTGCAAATCAAACACGTCAACTTTTGGAATCGTTTCACTGGGAAGTCATACCAAGCGACTTCCATTTGTTTCCAGCCCTAAAGGAACACCTGGGAGGTTAAACAATTTCAAAATGATTCTGATGCAGAAACGGCCGTACGAAACTGGTTAAAAACTAAGGACCCTAAAGTTTACTTGACCACATCGGAGAGCTTGTCCCACGCTACGACAAATGTTTGAATCTGTTTGGTGATTATGTAGAAAAGTAGTAATAAGTTGTTGTTGAAATACTTGTAATAATTACTTGCCTTGTAATAAAACAGTTTCTTCAAAACACCTTCTAAACTTACTTTTTCAACAACCCTCGTGTGTGTATATTATATATATATATATACATATATACATATATACACCGTTTAAGTTTGGTACGAGAAGAATGCGAATGGTTAATAGAATGAAGGCGTTAATAAATTTGGTTTTGGCGCAAATGTTTGTATATGCAACCATTTTTCTCGTTGGGTTAAAAGTCGTTTCAAAGTGTTTCGTCTGTTGTCGTTGTTTAACCTCCTTCGCAACATGTAAGGTCATGACGGTGTTGTGATTTATCTATTTAATGTTCTGTTTAGCCACAATATATTAATAATATAACCGGTAAATGAATACCTGTCAACACTTATCATCCGAATTTTCAGTGACACAAAACCTCAATCAAGGAAATGAAATAATTTAGGAATTGATTTTAAGTTTATTAAAATAATTATAATTTAGCGAAGGTTTCAATTGTTTAGTGTTAAGATTGAATGTTATTATGTTAAACAGCAGAGAGAGAGAGAGAGAGAGAGAGAGAGAGAAGAGAGAGAGAGAGAGAGAGAGAGAGCAGACCCTGATTTTACTGGAACCCTGCATTGTTTGTTATAAAGCAAATTTTTACATATTTTGAAAGCTTTGAAAGTTTGAAAGTTTATACTACCCCATTCAAGAATCCATCGGGTGTACACCTGACCCCGCTTGGCTTTTTCAATATGGCCGCCAGTTTCCAAGATGGCCGGCGAAACTGAAAAATCCCATGTCCTGGTCAATATTTGATGAATTTTTATGATCTTGGTGTCATTTCTAGGGGTTTTTAGGATGATGAGTCGATCTGGAGGGGTTGCAGATACTTTGGGAGTCGTTTTGACCCACATTCGTCAATACTCAAGGTCATTGGAGGTCAAACGCCCCCCGAAATAAGGAATATCCCATATCCCGGGCAGTCGTGGAGATATTTTGGTGATCTTACTGTCGTCTTTATGGTTTTGGGCGAGACTAAGTAGTTCTATAGGGTTCAAAATGAAATCAGGAATTATTTTCCCCATGGTAAGGTGAATTCCAATATGTCCAATAACTCGTATGTGGGTTGACATCATCATCAAGCCAACTTTTCTCATTATGAAATACACGCGCAGTACACATGAAGGTGATTACGCTCTGACCATTCAAACAGCTGAAAATATGCTGCCATATTTCTTGCTGCTGGGCATCACAACTACAGTAGATATGGCCTCTTTTTCGTTCTATCTATGACGTGGTTACCTGAAGAAGTCTTAGATGCATTTATGGAGGAGAGGGTTCTATGCATCACATGGATGGACTCTGGAATGGGGTGCCAACCGACCAGTTCCTGGAGAGTACCTGGATACGTCGTGGGAAGGGCCATAGTGGTGTCATTGGTAACATCCAAAATCCACAAGTGATGGCCACGTGGGTATACAGCCTCAATGCTCGTGTGAGTCTGACTGCTGACCTCCTAGATATGAGTGAGCACCTAGAAACATTCCATATGTACCACAAAGAGGAGGCAGGAGGTCGCATCAAACATGATGGAGAAGATCGCCAATCACTTCATGATTCCCTTTCTAAGTGCATGAACCCAATGGATCCAGAGTCACATCCAGGAGGCAACTTATACAATATTCAGACAGGGCAGCTTGCATCTCCAGATGCCAATGCCGATAGAGCTGTTAGTATTGGAAAGACGCAACTGGCACAGTACGAGTCATCATGGCCACAAGGCTTTTATGGCACCATTTCCAAACATGTCATCACATTTGCAAGTAAAACGAAACATATCAAGGTGGGTGCCCACTTGGTTATGGACCAAGAAGCGATTTATGCACGCGTCATCGGTTTGCTGATGAGCGAACGCGGACTTGATTTGACCCATGTATTCTCAACAGAGCTTGCGGCATACCCACCCGCACTGTTCCCACCAGATGGCTTAATGAAAATTGCAGCTAAGTCCGCATTGAAGCAGAACTTGGGAGTGGAAACATCCTCTCGAACATGGGGTCGACCAACAGTTGTTATCATGGATGTGTTAGCTGTTTTGTGGACAGTCGACTGGCCTGCTAGTGGCACAGTTGCTACATTTATCCAAACCTTCAAAGTATGGCTACCAAAACATCTTTCTCATGCATCTGTAGTACTAGCTTTTGATCGCTAGTATGATTTCTCTCCGAAATCAAGCACTCGGGCAATGAGAAGCAAGAGCAGCAGAGTTCACAAGCTGGATCTCAACATCCCATTGCCTACAAGAGACGCTTCTCACGTGCACCGCGAACAAGGAGCAACTAAACAGGCTGCTCTGTGAGCAAATCCTTGCTGACAGTGAGTATCTCGTAACCCAAGACCATGAGCTAGTGCTTGCAGGATGGCAGACTATACCGACTTCCATTGTGCGAGGCAGTTGTCGAGCAGCATTGGAGCTCTCATCATCTCATGAAGAGGCTGACATGATAATAACACAACACGCTATCGCACAAGCTGAGGAAGATTCTGATGCCCGCACCGCATCTCCATCATTTGTGATGACACAGACGTGTTTGCCATGATTATGGAGTCTCCAGTGCGTGGCAGAAAATCAGCGGACATCCGAGCAACTGTAACCCAGCACAAAGACATCATCCCACAAATCCTCAAACTACACGCTTTGAGTGGTTGTGACACAGTTGCAGCAATACATGGCATCGGCAAAGCCACTGCCATTGCTACAGCCAAGAAGGGTCGGAAGCTAGACAAGCTGGGGTCCCTTGATGCATGCTTTGACCATATCGAGAAAAAGGCAACAGCGTTCATTGTTGCATGCTATGGGGATAAGAAATCCTCATCTCTTACTGAGTGTCGTCAGCGAGTACGGGCTCAGAAGACAGGGAAGTCGGGAACTGCTGCACCCAAACTATGTTCTCTATCACAAAACAACTGAAGCTTTCCATCAAAATGTGTCAGAGCCTACTACACTGTGGCGAACTGGCTCGATGCACTAAAGTGTGACCACCACCACTTGATCCCGTGCATTATGGGTGGGAGAGAGACGAAACAAACAGAGTTCTCATCCCAAAAACAGTTGGTGAAGGAGTGTGCTTAGCACCAGATGAAGTTCTGAAGCTAATCAGCTGTGGGTGTGAATCACAATCAGCATGCAGGGGTAGTCGCTGCGGCTGCATGGG